>ML803710.1:139095-150716 GCA_009831015.1 Picea engelmannii
CTATGTTTGAAATTGTGAGAACCAGATAACGGGGGGTTATTTGGATGCCTACCCCCGAAATCCTACATAGACTAAAATTTTCTTTTGGCACCTCCTGTGGAGGACAACTTCGTGAGTTGTTAGAAAGATTTTAGATGAAATTGTTTTGTGAGGCTAGGGGTGAAAACCAACCTCGTTTGATTAAAAGTGGGAGTGGATAGTCCAATCAAGAAAAGATGGGGTGTTTTCATAATCCCTTTGGAGGATACCTACTTAGACCACCACGTTTCGAGATGAGGCTATGTGAGTGCAAAAGTGGCTTTTGTGTGTGAGTGAAAGTGTACCAAATTTTAGTTATTTAGATGTCACCTTGCAACATGTGGACATCGCTTGGTCCTTTACAAGAGTTTGATTCCCTAAATAAGCTAGATGAAATTGGTACAACCTTGCGGAATCTTTAAAAGCCCTAGGAAACTAGCATGTGGACATTGTGGTCCGTTACTATCATTTAACTCCCTATGTGTGAGTTAATCTAGAAAAGCTTGAAACTAGCCTAGATTGAACATGTGGGCATGTGTGGGCCCATTACAAATATTTAACTCTCCTAGTTTTTTGATCTAAGAAAGCGAAATTGCAACAACTATCCTACTTTTGTGACATGTGGGCATGTATGGGCCTGTTACAAATTTAGGATATGTTTGAAAAATGAAACTAAGAGGGGTCTCAAAAGAGCTTTTGTCCTCTCCTAAAAGTTTTGAAATTTAAGGGAGATGAGATCATTTTCGCAATCCTTTTTTGGTTCTCAAGATCACTTAATGGCGCAAGAGAAGAGCATACTCAAGATTGTTACTTGCAATTTCTGGTCCCAAAATGTGAGTTTAGATGTGATTATAATTGATGTTCAACTTAGATTTATGAATCAAAGCAAGCCATCCACGTGGCAAAAAGAAACTAAGGGAAAATGATTTTTATCCACCTAAGTGCCTATGTTTGTTTGATTATACCCTTTATAAGTTGAGGGGTCTAAGTGGTGCAGTATTTAGAGCATGCATATCATCATTCTTGACAAGGAAAATGATTTTTCCCCACATCCAAGAGCTTACAATGAAAATTTTAGTGCAGAGGTGCGGCCTTCTGTGTGGACAGAGGCACATATGGCACCTGCACGCCGACAGAATTGAACCGTAAAGCGCATGCACACCCGACGCACGCCTGTGGGGTGGAATACCCACACGCCTATGTCAAAAGTCCGAGAAGAAAAATCCGGATGGATTTCTCTCCAATTTCTGGTGAATTGACTGGTAAGCAGGTCGACAGAGGCCGGTTTGTGAACCTGCAAGTTAATGAAATCAAAAGGAAAGAAAATTGAACCCAAATGAGGGAGGAATTGATACCAACATCCCCAGTACGGTCTCCAATCTGTTTGCACCCAATTCGTCACTTCATGAGAAAATTAAGAGTTCTTACATGCCCAGTTGGGCTCTGCTAGGCATGACAACTGTGAAGTAAAAGGTTAGAAAGAGAAACAACAGAGTTATAAACAAAAATCAAACTAAAACTAATAAAAACTATGAGCATATAAAACAAATGAAAAATAGAGACAAATGGACCAATATCACCAATGCATAAGCTGATCTATTGATGAAATCCAAAGGCACAAAGAAGAAAGGGGACTTGGGTCCCTTCTTTCTCCAATGGAAGGCTCTTGAGGCCCTCAAAGCTTTCTCTCCTTACAATGAAAATATGAAAATGTGGGTGAAAGAACTCCAAGCCTATTCACTCAAGTGAGGGGTGAATAGCTCTATGAAATGTAGCTTGTAATGTTTATTGCGAAAGAATGGGTCCTTAGCAATCTCAACAGCATAACAGTATGAAGAATTCCTTGAGAAAATGGTGGTTATTCATGGCTTTTTATAGCCCAACATTGGGATATTATGTAACCTCTTTTGAATGTGAAAAGGGGCTCTTTAGGGCTCAATTAGGTCTTTGACCAACCCACCATGAGGATTGATCTCGGATTTGGTGTCAAATCGGCTTGGGAGCTGATCCATTAGTGGTTGGGAGGCCGACCAATTTCAATAAATGTGCCATTTAGAAGGCGCGCGGGTTTTTCGCCCAACAACCGCTCCTTGTGCACATATGCGCGCTTTGTACGTTTTTGTTACGCGCATGCGCGCACGCACCCAGATGATGTAAAGATCCTTTCAAATTTTTTGTCATTTGTATAGTTTTTTTACCCTTTTGCAATGCTGAGGAATTAATCTTGTGCCATGAATGAATTTTTCCTGTTTTGACGATGCGGAGTTCTTGTCGCCATGTGCAGACGAAATTTCAGTGATAACAATCGGCGTGCTCATTCATTCAAGGCTTGGTGTCCCTTCAGCTGAATTCAGACAGATATCCTTCATCAGACGCCACCTTAACTACGCATGGCTCCTACAAAGGGAGTAGCTGAGCCATTATGTGTCGAGCTAGCGTGTGCATACCTCCCCCGGCTAGTCGATAAATCGGCATGGATTTTTTGGAAAAAAGGGTAGACAAGACCCTCTCGAGCAGACCTCTTTACAGACCCTCCATACCTCACACTTAATGAATGAGGAGAGGTTTCAACCACCAATTATTTCCTTCATTTACTCCAAGCAAAGACCAGGATCGAGGTTGAATCTGATGGCACCTAGAGATCGCGGTGATCACTTCTATGAATGAAAACGACACCTTTGTCCCTTCTTATGCAGCTCTTTTCTTTCCCAAGTGACCATGGGTTGTGACCCTGTGTTTACTCTCAAAGGCACTTTCGGTGTTCGTAAATAGTAAGGGGCTGATCCTTGCTTATTGAAATCGCGATGAGCGAAACGTCGAGGCGACTTAATCTGGTGCCACGTGTCCCTCTAGATATGACGGTCCTGAATTCACCCGGTGATGTTGTGGGCCCGGGTCCTGAACACTCCCGGCACCTCCCGCATCAGGAATATGATGGAGCTACTCCTTGCGCCTCGAAATTGTGATGGGTGAAACGGTGAGGAGACTAATCATGCGCTAGGTGTCTCCTATGGATAAACGGCTAAGATCGCTTCGTGATCCTACGGGCCTGAATTTGGGCGCCTTTGGCGCTTTCAGGGTCTAGGGTTTTGAGATATAGGACAAAATGGAACCTTCGCCCTTCGAACTCCTGAATGTCAAAACGTCGATGTGACTAGATCTCACGCCACACATCCTCTGGATGGATGGCTGCTATCCTTCCCTGCACATAATATGGGTGCTATCCATTGTGCTAACCCCAGCGTAGCTCCACTAGCTGCGATTTTCCGCCAACCGTTGATCTGCTCCTATGGATGGATCCTGACTATTGAAAATATGGTATTGCCCGCTTACTTGCTTGGAAGTCAAAAATGATATTTTTCCATGCTACGCTCGGGCACTTCTCACGCCACTCGTAGACCTGAATGCTCTTGTGCCTCAGACGAGAAATGTTACCAAAATTACCCTTTAGTGGCCTGCGAGAAACACCTGAGTTCGCACCCTGGTGTTAATTCCAGTGTGAACCCCTCGCAGTCAACCTTTGTTCAGCCTACGAGAATCTTTGATTCTCGTACTATAATACACTGCCAGCCTGCGAACTTGTTTGTAATTTTTTTTGGATTGGGTCTTGTCATTTTTTGATGCCCAGCTTTGCTTTGAACAACTGGATTGAACTTTTGGAGCCTATATTGATCTGTTTACAGTCTTCTTGACATTCTTTGAGTTGCTTTTATCCATCTTTTCTTTGTTTGGTTTTGAAGGATTAGTCTCTTTCTTTGAGTGTCTTTCAATTACAAAGCATGTGTTTTCTTTAGAATTGTTTAGGGAAAGATCAAATTTCTTCTGAATAGTTCGCTTTAAAAGAGAACTTTTATTTTGGGTTTCTTTGTTTTAAGAAAGTTCATTATTGCTTTTAGTGAAATTTTTGAAATGAAAATATTTAATTTCTTGCTTTATATTAGATTGGGGGCATCCTTGGATTTGAAGTAGTGAAATTGCATGATTCTTGGCATTTTTGATCTTAAATTATGAAAAAATTTCCCCCACATGGCCGGGGGGGGGGCATGAATCGTGCATTGGTGTTCAGTACCTTTTTTCTCATTTCTTGAGAATTTTGATATTGATGAGTTTAATATATTTTGGGACATCGTGCATATGGGAATGATAAATGTTTTCTCCTTCTCGTATCATAGCTTTCATCGAAATGAACAAATTGCATCTTCATATCTTTGCATAATTTTCAAGTCGGAAAAAACACCATCTTGTCCACGCCATTTTCCTTTTGAGAAACAACAGCCATAAAATAAAGCGCTTATAAAAATTGATTAGACATTTTTATATTTTCTGGTAGCAAACCTACATTAGATTAGTTGTAGGGATTTGGAATAGGTGAGAAATATAACTTTCCAAAGCTGCAAACAAACATAGAATATTGAGTTAGGGAGAAATTAAATCCACTTATTACATTTTGTCCTGGGAAGCCCTTCTAACTCAAGGGTCAATCACGAAGTTGCATTGAGACTGACAGAATTACTCACCCTGCTTTGTTGGTCTTGGTGTAGAGATTATGTGTATTATGGGGGTTGCTTAAGAGGTATACCCACAATGATGAGTGGAAGCCTTTCAAGTTGATTTCGGGCTAGATACCCTGCCCTTGCGTGTGGATTAGACTGTCGACTGTTTCCCCAGGCATCATTGTAGTAATTGGTAACCTTAGTGGCCTATCTCTCTAGGTTCTTTACACGAGGTGACTGTGGAGGGGCAAGTCTTCACGATACCTGGAATTGACGTTGGCCAAACTCACTCGGGCTCCTTGGAGGGTATACCCACGATTATGTGTGGAAGCTTGCACTAGTGTGTAAGTCCGTTAAGAAGGTCATCAACGTAACTTTTCCACCCGCTTTATCTCAGCCCCTTCTTACATTGTTCCTGCGATGTTGGATTTCATCACCAACTAGTGCATTCATTGTAAGAAGGTTTTGTTTGCTTGCTTGCTTACTAGAGTTTTAGTGTGTGTTGTTTGTTTTCCTTAGAGGAATCTAGATTGGATATTTGTTTAATGGCATCAGTTACTAGAATGAACAATGAAGGAACCCCTGCTCCAGGGGAATCTTTTGTTTTTCCTTCTTATGGGAACATTGGTCCTCCTCACATCGCTACTTTGAGACTTCCAGGTCTCACGATCGGATTGCCGGTGTGGTTTTTCCCACTCAGGTAATCCTGAATGCAGTAAGTTCTTCGGTCGTAAGAACTTCCCCCCAAGAACATCAACCTCATGTTGATCCTTCACCTTCTTCACCAGTAAGGTCTTGTTCACCTTCTTCGTTTGCAAGGTCGCCTTCTGTTTCATCTTCTTCGTTGAGTGAAATTTCTGAAGCTAGTAACCCGATGAATAAGAAGAAGAAGAAAAGAAAGAATAAGAAGAAGAAATTTAAGCAAGGATCCAAACCTCCAATCACTGTCAAACATGCTGGAAAACAACCAGTTACTGTTAGTCGTGCTGGGAGTGTTGATGATGTCAAGATCACCCAAACAACCCGTAAGCCCAAGTACCCTTGCAGGCTTTGTAAGGGTAGCCATCTTCTTAAGGATTTCCCTAGTCTATCCAAGGTTATAGAAGCATGGTCTACACACCTTTGCCAACCCACGTCGTTAGCCTCTGAACAACATGTTGATGACCTCCCGTCAACTAGTCATGATACCGTTGGGAAGAATAAATGTAAAGTCAAGTTCCCATGCATGTTATGTAAAGGGAGTCATCTAACTCACCTTTTCCCCCGTATGGATGAAGCCTCAAAATTACTGGAAGACATGACTGTTTCACAGCCTCAACTTCCAGCTGCTTATCACAAGCTTTCTCTTAACCCTCCTATAGTTGATGGAATGATCACTATGGTCGCTTCACCGGTCAATTTGGTTGATCATGTCATCAATATGGTCACGTCCTTGGTTGAACCAGTTGACAAAGTGATTGATCCGATACCATCCTCAGTCAATCCCACTCTCCCCTCAGAGAGTGAAACCCAAGTGGTCGATCTGTTTCCACCTGTCGACCCCATTCTCCCCTTGGAGAATGCAACCCAAGTGGTCGATCCAGTTCTGACATCGGTCGATCCCACTCCTCCTTTGACGAGTGCTAAAGTGACTGATCCAGTCCCTTCCTCGATCAATCCCACCCTTCATCCAAAGAGTGCCAAAGTGGTTGATCCAATCTCATCATCGGTCAATCCCACTCTTCCTCTGAAGAGTGCCTGCATGGTTGATTCGATCCCATCATCGATTGATCCTACTCTCCCGCTAGAGAGTAAACCCCATACTGCCCACATTTTTCTCGTTGATACAGAATCTCCCGTGCCAAGGGGTATTCCTCCTTCTCCCATAGGACACCCTCCAAGTAATGAGACCATCCATTTTGATTGGGGTGTGCTAACTGGACCTCGTCTTCCCTTTCACATTCCTTTCCAGATTATAGTACAGGCTTGTGGTTGAGACGTTCCTCAGACATTGATAGATGAAGGTGCATCCATTAGTATTTTGTCCTCTTTTGCTTGGCAAGCTTTGGGTTATCCTCCACTTGCACTGGTTACACAAAATTTGTTATCTTTTAATAGAAGAACTAGTCAACCTTTAGGGACCCTTCCTCAGTTTCCTATAACTTTGGGAGGGAAAACTGTCTTCATTGATGTCATGGTAGTCCAAGACCCCTTGGATTTTTCCTTACTCCTTGGGCGAGATTATGTCTATGCCATGAAAGCTATTGTGTCTACTCTTTTTCGTGTGATATCTTTCCCTCATGATGGACGGGTTGTGACTTTCGATCAACTTTCATTCATTAACCCCGCCTGGATAGCCTCCCTGAATGGTTCTTATATGTAGACGGTATTGCCCCTGCCACAGGTCAATTATGTGGCATTGTCGCCCATGGATTCAACTTTTGATGACTTAGATCCAGTAGTTGACATGGTGATCTCTTCAATAGGGTTGTTAGAGCCTTATCTCTTTACTCCTGTCGTGACCCTCGACATGGTGTCCTTCCAAAGTGTGTTTCTTTCGTCAAATGAAGACCTCTTGGAAGCCATGACCAAGTTTTTCCCCTTGAAATGGTCTCCTCCCGGAGCATTGTCCTCTTGGAATCCATGATCAAGAAGACTTTGAGGATAGGTTTTGCGTATTTGAGGCAACCTCATTAAAAAATGAAACAGAGGTCTTTGAGCATGGTTTTTTGATTTCAAGCTCATTAAAAAATGAAACCACTTCTGAGGATAGTTTTTCGTCTCTGTGGAAACCTCGCTAAAAAATGAAACAGAGGTTACGAGCATAGTTATTTTTTCTATGTCAAGCTCGTTAAAAAATGAAATAGTTTTCCCCCTCTCTGTTTGAGTCAAGTCCTTAGTCTAGTATTTGAAGCTTCATTTGCTCCACCTTTGACATTGGATGAAACAAATCTTGGGGGGCAATATTTTTAGCCTCTGGAATTCATGCTGAAGTAGAGCCGCTAGTTTCTTAAGCTAGGGGCTAAGTACCAACCATCCATGTGTTATGAGTTGGGAAGTTGCAAGCATAGTTTTCTATGGTTCAAGCTTGTGTAAAAATGAAACTAGCTACCTCAAGCATAGGTTCCTCTGGTTCAATCTTGTGTAAAAATGAAACTAGGTCCAAGCATAGTTTTGTTTATCTTTTAAGCTTGTGTAAAAATTAAAATCTATCCCAAGCATAGTTTTGTTTTGTTTTAAAGCTTACGTAAAAATGAAAACAATCCCGAGCTTAGTCTTTTTTCTTTCTCATGCTTGTAAATACATGAGAATAAGTTACCGATATTAGTCTTTGTTCTTTCTCGTGCTCGTAAATATGTGAGAATGAAATCGATTATAATTTTATCACTTTTTTGGACTCGTAAAGGTTATACAAAAAAGGAACCCACTGGAGTTCCCTTTAAGCTCTTTTCAGACTCTCTAAACATGAAAACATTTCCGAGGGACCTTGTTCTTTTCACGCTCGTTAAAGTATTTGAAGAAAATGTTTGTTGAGTTATATTTTATCTCTTTTTCGGTCTCATCAGACTACTTTATGAAAAAGGAACTGGGAGAGTTCTCTTTAAGTGTTTTTCAGACTCTCAAAACATGAAAAACCCATGAGTTTTCTTTCTTTGGACTCATTAAACAAACATCGAAAGGCCCATATGGGACCGAACCACTCCTTCTTAGGGTTCGTTAAACATACTCTGAGGGACTCATCTGAAGGATGAGATTAAATTTACAAACATATGTTATCCTCCTCAAGCTTGCATAAAAATAAAGAGGTACTCACTAGAAATGGTGGGGGAAAACTTGGGAAAGAATTGTGTCTAAACCTGTATTCCATGAAAGAGTCACTTTTGAACATGACACCCTTTCACTCGTCTTGTGTCTAGGTTGGAAAGTCCACTTGTCTCCTGATCATACTCCTATAAGATTACAAATTGGTCTGTGATCCTTGTTGTTGAGTCAGTATTTCCAATATAGTTGTCGTGTCGTCAATATTTTCAAAGAGAAATTCAACCCGTAAAGCCTTCTATTGCGTCGTCCATTTCTGAAATCTTTAAGCCTTCTATTGCATCGGCCATCCCTTAGTCAGTCCTGAATCACTTGTTACTCTGATCTACATCAAATATTGTTACTTTTTTCGTGTCATTGATGTGGGATACATTAAGGCCCTCCTGTGACGAGTCTTTTACTATCGACTTCAACTCATTATCCAGGAATTAGACTTAGAAACTAATTGGTACCTTGGAACTTGCATGCCTCAATGGTAGGTTTCCTCGCTTTCGACAATGGGTTTTCATTATTAACCCCTGATCGAGAGATTCCACCGAATGTTCGACCTTAGCTCATTGATTCACATTCGTTGGATTGTACTAGAGTACCTTGGGAGTCATTGACATCAATGGTGATTTCCCTCGCACTTGTTAAAGGTATACACTAATGACCAGTAATCAAGTGGTTTCTACCATGTTTGACTTCGACACATGTATTCACATGGTTAGATTCATACTATAGAGTGGTGGAGATGAAGACCCTAGATTTTTCTGATAGATTCAGGTTGCATTGGAGTATATTCAGTGTACTGTTGGATAGATCCACATTGTATGTCTAGTGGATATGTTCAAATTTGAGTCTTTAACACATATATCCACAATGTATTTTTGGTGGCTGTGTTCATATTTGAGTCATATCGGCATGGATCCACAGTGTATGTCTGGTGGCCATGACCTATATTACTTGACATGGATCTTAGCATGTCAGCATTTATGCTTTGATTCATTTGTATTCTGAGTATGGGAATTCCTACCTCAGTGATGATATATTATTGTATTGTATTTCCTTGTTTGTTGGCAAGTTTCCGACCGACTGTTCCTTGTTCTCTACACACACTTGACAAAGTATTTCAGCTATCACTATGTTCTAACTTCATACTTTTGGGGGCTCTCTGTTACACATTATTTTCGTCATCCCTATGACTGTTAATTATGTAAACCTATCATTTGCCTTCAGAGGGGTCAGTGACCTTAGTTCCTGAAGAGAGAAGGGAGAAGAACTTTTCCTGATAAAAGAAGTTTCATTTTCCTGTGTAAAAACCCTATAAAAAAGAAGTTCACAGGTTTCCTATGTATTAGGGTGAGAGAATGCCTGATTCTCATAGGTTGCACCATATTTGGGTTGTGAGAGGTTCGTAGGTTTCTCTATAGGCAAGGTGCGAGAATGATTACACGTGGAAAAACGAGTGTTTTATCGAATCTTCTAGAAGTAGAAACTTCCATGGTGAGGTGGCATTCGAATGTTTTGGATCTTACTCGCTTTCATGATTTAGTGGGATCATCCTAACCTACTCACCTTATCCTCTTCAACTTATAAAAGGAGAGGATCTCTCATGGAGAAAGTTAGCTTATAGTTTGGAGCTTAGTTTGGAGCTTTGGTTAGCTTTGGAACTTTTGGGGTTAGCTTGGCTAGATGAGCCACTTTGTCAAGATAGATTGTGAATATTATCAGATCTGTGCTCTCAGAATTCTTGGAGTGAAAGTGTGTGGGGAATGAAGGATAGTTGGAAGGGACCTTACGACATCAAGTCCATGGTTGTAATCTCTCTTTCACATTTAATATGATACAGTAATATGGTTCTTTCCTATAAAGCTTGTTGTGTTTTATTGTATGATTCCTTGATCACATACATAGGTTTATATTGAGTTTATGATATTACTATCACTTTGGTTGGTTGTGTTCTTTTGCAGGATCATCATTGTATGAGCATTGGAACAGAGCTAGGATGGCTATGGAAAGAGGAAACAACATTTAAACGGTATGTCACTCATCCCTCTTTAGTTAGTAAATTCAATATTTAAAACTTAAGGAAAGCGTCATGTTCTAGTTTGTTTTGTTCTAGATCTAGGTGGATCTAGGAGATCAGTTAGTGTCCACACCTATCGATTAGTCCAATAACACCTGTACTCATGCCATCTTCGTTGTTGTACTTGCCATCAATGACAAGCATACGCTGCCTGTAAAACATGCCAACACATTGGTAGAGGCACCTACTAGCAAGTTGATTGGCACATGTTTTATGAAGGATTTGGCATACACGTATGGGATTCATCATTTTGTGGTATTGGTGCATGGTGGTTTACATGTTTTTGTACACTCATATATGGAATATGCTTTATGATATTATGTTTTTGGTATTACTTGATTAGAACAACAATTGATATTTGTTTGATACATGGTTATGGTACTTGGTTCATGACGGAGACATATCATGAGTGATATGACACATGGTTGGCATATTGGTAGATGCACATGTTGGCATGTTGATAGAGCCATATGATTGATACATTCCATGGATGATATCTTTTGGCACATTGCATGATGTTGATGTACATGGTTGATGTACATAGGTGTTGTGCATGTTGAGCACACATTTTTGTACATGATGTACTTGTTTAATATTTTGATCATGATTCTCTATTTCATTTCACGATGTATGGTATGGCATGAGTTTGATACATGAACAGGTCCAAGGATCATCATATGGTATCATATTGTTCATCTTGCAGAGAAGATAGGAGGAGACATACCCTTAAGGGGAGTCATTTTTTTTCACAATTTTAGGAGGAGATACTTATCAGATACATACCTAGAAAAGAGCCCTATATTTGAAGAAAGAAGCATAATTCCAAGAGGAGCGATTGTCATAAGGGGAGTAGCCCCAAGGAGAACTCAAGCAAGGGGAGCATCCCCAAGAAGAGACTGGCCCTTTTCCATTGATATCAAAGGGGGAGAGTTAATCACATTGATGTGATTGATGTTTATTGATGGGGAGAGATAGTCACATTGATTATTGATGAAGAGAATGACTTATCTGCATGGTTTACATCAATAATTGGTAATTGGTGTTGACAACAATGTTGGTATTGCCATCAATGCCAAAGGGGGAGATTTTTGGATCATGTTGTCATTGATGCCAATAGTTTGATTGATTGATGTCAAGTCATTGTCTTGATGTCAAAGGATTGATTGATTAATGATTGATGAACAAAGTATATGTATTGTCCTTGATGAGAATGATAGATGTCAAAGTGGAAACCAATTGATAAA
>ML803711.1:0-16151 GCA_009831015.1 Picea engelmannii
TTTCTACAGTTTTACAGTCTCATTTCTCACCATCTTAGTCCAATTTCTACAGTTTAACAGTCTCGTTTTCACCGTCCTAATCCGTTTTATACAGTTTAACAGTCTCATTTCTCACCGTCTTAGTCCACTTTCTACAGTTTTACAGTCGGTTTCATTTCTCACCGTCTTACTCCATTTTTCTTACTGCTTACATTCTCATTTTTCACCGCTTTAGTCCATTTTCTTGGCTTTCATTTTTCAACATTCTCCGATGGCATTTTTTTTCAATTCACTTCGGTATCAATATCGCTTCATATTGGACTCGAAAATTATATTATTCCATCAACATCAGTACACATTCATATTAACACAATGACATTCGCGGCATAGACAGAAACACAAATAAAATAATTGTTTTTTTAATTAAAAGTGAAAACCTTTTTCTTTGTTAATTGTTTTTCAATTAAAATTGAAGACCTTTTTCTTTGTTAAACACGTTTTCAACACCAAATTGGGTTCGACTCATCATCACTCATCCGTCCTTACAAAAAAAAGTATTCTTGGCCATGGATGTTAAATAGAAAAAACAAAACTTCGTGGCCATGAATGTTAAATAGAAAAAACAAAACATCATCTTCAAATGGTTAAGTTCATTATCTTTTAATTTATCAAGTTGAGTTTTAATCTCCTTGAAAGGAAGATGATGTCGAGAATAGTCTCTACACTAATTATGAATATGCAGAAATTAAATAAATACAATTATAATAATAAACAAGACAGAAATATACTACACAATGATTTTTCTAGTAAACCCTTTTTGAAAAAAAACTCCATACTCTAAAGCACATTCAATATATTATTCAACAACTAAACTATGACAATACATTGTAGAGTGTGTGTGCTCTTAACAAGAATGTTCAGCAATAGCTTAAGAGAAATTTGGGCACCTTAACATTAAGTTAAAACTCACACTCTACTTTCCTTCAACCCAACATGATGGACCAATTAATTGACCAACTTACTTGCTCCACTATAGGACACACTCCTCTTTGAAATTCAAATCTAGAAGATAAGTTCACTATCTTTTAATTTATCTAGTTAATCTATACGTTCAAATATTAAACAACTATAAATTATAAGTTGTTAGTTGGGTTTAACTTGGGTGATTAACCTTAAAAATTGTTATCTTCCCCACTAAAAAAAACCCAAATTATAAATCTCTAAGACAAGATAATTCGGATTTATGAGGGGACAAGATAAAACACAGAAATATGATAGAAACATAGAGATACAATAATACTCAATTTCTATTAATGAATGAACTCGCTAGAATGGTGGTAGCTTATCTATGAGAAGAGATGTGATGGATACACACATTCACAAGAGGATGATTACAATGAGGCCAAAAAAATCTTTTAGCATAAAACATCAATAAGAAAACCCTAAACATAAAAAAATCTAACCCTAGAAAATGAAACACCAAAATTTTTGTGGGCCTGATGTGGTTAATTGATACGTCAGGGGGTGTTAATTTTGCATATGATCTCCATTTGGGACATTTGGTATCCCATCGGAAAGGTTTATCCAAGGAGTACACATTCCAAACCACCTAGTACATGCCTTCCACTAATTATTGGGCACTTTTGGGCCAATAAAACATCGTTCAGGGCCTCAAAATGGCGTGGGAACCAGGACCGAAAAAAACTGTAGAACAACTACCAAGATGGAAATTATATTTTGAGATAATGAAATAGGTGGGTGGCCACCGATGCCCACCTAGATAATTCCTCTCCCCTTAGGAAGCAATGGTCTCCATTGCATTGAGTGCCCCTATCAAATGGGGAAACTTCCATTGAAATTGATGCTTGGTGAGCCACTTGCATTAGTGCAGTAGTTTCCTTGCTTTGACAACTTGATAGAGCTGGAGTTGTTGTTGGTGGGTTCCCTTAACCCGTGTTTCCATGATCTAATCAATGTTTGTCTATTCCATGTAGTCATGCTTGAGCTCTGTAGGTGTTAGCTACTCTTTCACTTCTGATGTGTCCAGTAGAAGTGGAAAATATGGCCGAAGGAGGTCCACATTGAATACTGGGTGGAAGCCAAGGAAGGGGGGAATACTTAACTCAAAAGCATTGTCTCCCACAACCTTGGTAATGGTGTAAGGGCCATAGTGAAGTGGACACAACTCTCCTGTAAGGATTTCTTTCTGCAAATGCAACCACACCTTATCTCCTACTTGAAACTTGTGTGGAACTCAATGTTGATCATGGTATTACTTCTACTTAGCATTGGCTTTCTATAAAATATCATGGACCTACTAGTAGATGTGTTGGATCTGTTCGATGAATTTGGTGGCTTTGTTGGCCTTATATTGAGAATGTAAAGATTTTGCATGTGTGAATGTAAGGGGTAGTGCTACATCAATGGGGCCCAATGGTTGAAATCTCATGCCCACTTGAAAAGGGCTATGGTCGATCAAGCTATCGAGGGTTGTATTGTAGCTGTGTTGAACATAAGGAATACTCTCATCCCATGTACATGGATGCTTAGAGATGTAGATGCGAAAGATATGCATGATCATCCTATTGACAACCTTTTTCTGTTAATCAATTTGGGGGTGGAAGGAAGTGGATTTGGTGAGCTTGGTGTCCAAAAATTACCATAGGCTTGAACATAATGTACTCAAGAAATTGTTGTCCCAATATGATATGATGGTCTTTGGTATTCCAATGTGTACCCACACTCGCTCAAAGAAGCGATTGGCAGTGACCTCGATTGTGATACTCTTCTTGCAAGATATAAAAATGGTCATCCTAGAGAATCAATCAACAACCACGAATACATAGTTATTGCCATGCTTGGTTGAGGGGATATATGACATGTGATCCATTGATATGGATTCTAGGGTCAATTGGGAGTAGGAAGAGGGGTGTATAGTCCTTGTTTTTTAATGGCTAGCTTGTCGATGGGGTAGGTAGTGCATGATATGATATACTTACTAACATCCTTTCAAGGTTTCGACCAATAGAAATAATTATTTAGTACTATCATTGTATTCTCCATGCCAAAGTGTCCTACCACTTGAATGTAGTGGAATTCCCAAATCATCTTCACACACTTGCTTGAAATAACAAATAGATTACCCAAATGGCATAATAGTCCATTCTGAAGATGAAAGTCGACAACGATCGTGCTTGTTCCCAACATATGGTAGGTTGTAGTGAAGTTAGGATTGTTGTCATAGAGTTGGGGCCACTTGGATATCTCATTCCCACAAGAGCCAAGCACCCTGGTTAGTTTTGCAATTGAAGGTCAACTAAGGCAATCAATGACGCTAGTGGTGCTCCCTTTCTTATATTTAATGTTGAGGTGAAACTGTTGCAAGTATGTGGACCACTTTTGATGGTTTTCATTCTATAATTTGCCTTATGTTTGCATGAACTATAAAGGATTGCAATCTGTATTGATGATTGTCTCTTTCCCTAGAATTTAATGCTTCCATTGGAGGAAATTTTGTACAATGGAATACATCTCTTTGTCATAGGTGGGGTACATATGGATGACATCTGAGAGTGTATCACTATAATAGGCCACCAGATGACTATGTTGAGAGAAAAACAACAATATCGTAGTCTGAATCATATGTCTCAATCTCAAAATGTTTTTACAAATCGGGTAAGGAGATCATTGGGGTTGAGCATAGACAATGTTTCAGATCATCAAATGCTTTGTGTTGTGACTTGGCCCACACAAATTGGGCTTTGAAACCACCCTTGGTCACTTACATGAGGGGCCATGCAATATGAGATAACCACAACACAAATCAGTGATAGAAGTTGGAAAGGCCCAAGAAGCTCTGAAGCTCAGTTAGTGTTGTCGAGGTTGGCCAGTCACAAATGACTTTGATCTTGGTTGGATCTACATGCACACCATGCTCATCTACAATATGTCCAAGGTATTGGACCCTGCTCATGTTGAAGGAGCATTTCTCTAATTCAACATATAGCTTGTGTTTCCATAGGGTGTGTAGGACCTATTGAATGTGTTGCAAGTGTTCTGCCCAAATCTTACTGAAGATGAGGATGTCATCTAGATACACAACCACAAAGGAATTGGTGAAAGTCTACAAGATATCATCCATCAACCTCATGAAATTTGTTAGGGAATTCACCTAGCCAAAGGGTATGGCTAGCCACTCAAAAAGACCTTCTTTAGACTTGAAAGTAGTCTTCCATACATCAGTCCATTCTATTGGGACCTGGTGGTAGCCAAACTTTAGATCAATCTTAGTAAAGTACTTGGCTCCCTTGAGTTGATTGAGAAGGTCCTCAATTCGGGGAATTGGGTATAGGTTCTTGACTATGATTTTTCTCAGAGCTCTATAATCAATACAAAGTCGCCAAGTCCCATCTTTCTTCTGCATGAACATGATTGGGCTTCTGCGGGGTAAGGAGCTTGGTCGAATGTGCCCTTTTTGGAGTTGTTCTTGAATGTGTGCTAGATTTTCTCAACAAATTTGGTTTTTCAATCATCCTCATTTTGATCATGGGAGGAATCTTCCTATGCAGCTACAATGGGCATAAATACATCAATGGGGGCCAATGGTTGGAACCCCAAGCACACCTGAAAAGGGATATGGCCAATAGAGCTATTGAGGGCTCTGTTGTAGCTATGTTGAACATAAGGAAGGATTTCATTCCATGTGCATGGATGTTTGGAATTGTACATCCTCAGGATATGGAAAATTTTCTTGTTGACTACCTTTGTTTGTTCATCAATCTATGGAAGGAAGTTGATTTGGTCAGCTTGGTGTCCATGATTGACCATAGGATGGACAAAAAGGTGCTCAAGAACATACTATCTCGATCTGAGATAATGGTTCATGGGAGCCCAAAATGAACCCAAACATGTTCAAAGAAGAGCTTGGTCGTGGCCTTAGTTGTGATGCTCTTCTTGTAGGGTGCCAAAATTGCCATCTTAGAGAATCGATAAATGAACACGAAGACACATTCATTCTCATGCTTGGTTGAAGGTAGAAAAAACATGCAATCCATGGAGATGGACTCCCAAGGCCTATCTAGACTAGGTAAAGGGGTGTATAGCCCCTATTTCTTGATGTAAGGCTTGGAAATGACACAATTAGTGAAGGATATGATGTACTTGCGGACATCTTTTCAAAGCTTCGACCAATAAAAATGATTTTGCAGTACTGCCACTGTTTTTTCTACACCAAAATTTCCAATTGTTTGGTTATAATGAGATTCCGAGATCAACTTTGCATGCCTTCTTGAAGGAACACAAAGACGACTTAGATGGCATAACAATCCATCTTGGAGATGACATTCTAGAAATATTTTTCCTGCACTCAATGTCTGATATGCAACAACAAACTTAGAGTCAATATTGTATAATTGTGGCCACTTGAATGTCTCATGACCACATGAGTCAAGAACTATGGTTAACTCCACAACTGGGGGTCGACTGAGGCAATCTGTGACATAGTTGGTGTTTCCCTTCTTGTACTTGATGTTCAAGCGGAATTGTTGCAGGTACATGGACTAATTCTAATGGTGGTCATTCTGTAACTTTCCTTGTGTCTACATGAATTGTAGAGGCCTATGATAATCGTGGATGATTGTTTCCTTCCCTAGAATATAATTCTTCCATTATCGACATGCCTGAACAATGGAGTACATATTTTTGTCGTAGGTGAGGTATCTGAAAACAACATTAGATAGTGTTTCACTATGATAGGCTACCAGATGCCCATGCTAAGTGAGGATTGCAATGATAGCATAATATGATGCATCTGTCTCAATCTGAAATGGTTGTTGTGGGTCTAGAAGAATAAGGACTGTGTTGAACATAGGAAAAATTTCAAATCCTTGAATTCTTTCTATTGGGATGCATCCCACATAAACTTGGCCTTCACTCCACCCTTGGTCACCCGGCTTAGGGCCCAAGAAGCTATGGAGCTCAGTCATTATCTTTGGGGACGACCAATCACGAATGACTTGGATCTTGGTTGTGTAATATCCATGTTTCCCCAGTTTGTAAATATAACTATAACTGGCCAAAATACTATGGCCGACTAAATATTTATGAATTTTTGATTTGACAAACCCTTTTATAAAAGGGCCAATGTATGAATTTTTGTTATTAATAGAATTTGAATTTGAATATGTGTTGCACAACTACTGAAAAGGGGGGAAGTTTTCCAAGATAGACCATGGATGCTATGAGAGAGATGGAGAAGGGAAATCAAGTATGGTTGAGATGACCCTCACTACAAAAATACCTACGAGGTTTAATTTCTCAACAATCCTTTGACCCATAAATGAATTACTAGTTAGGCTAGTAGTTGGAAGGCTATCCTCAAGAGTTAATGAGGAGATGGGGTAGGGTAACCATCTGTAAGGCTTCCAGGCCTGACCACGAATGGGGATTTGGAACCATTCAACCTTGATAAGGAAGGAAAGAAAGGAGGAATTCATGGGAAAGAGGGGAAGTTGCAAAGAGAGCAGAGAAAAGGAAAACACTCTCCAAAGAAGAGTAGTGGATATACTTCGCTTATAAAGTAGAGAGAAAAGATGAGACGAAAGATTATTTTGGATGTAAGAAGCCTGGGGCAGGGTTTCACTACAAGTTGATAAATGGGGTTGATGGGTGACTGAGGAAGTACTTGTGCAGACCTCCTTGCATGGGGAAGAGAAAACCAGTTTCCCAGTTTCTGTGGGAGAAGGAGAGTAACCTTCATCCCTGACTGTTGTGGAGAAAAGAGAAAAAATATCTCTTAGAGCATCAGGGTCTAGCTCGAGGGTGGCCAGTGGTAAATCTAGTAGGAGTGGCTATCCTTATGGTTGGGAGGAAAGATGAACCCCTTTCAACAGTTGCTTCACATTTTCCGGTTTTGACAAGTATTTTCATACTTGGTGCATTATATTGGATGTGATGATGAAATGTATGTGTTTATTATTCAGTCTCTCATTATTTGATTAGTTATTAGAAATGCTCTTTGATTCTTGTAAACTATTATATCTATGTAATATTGGAATTATCTTAGTTTAAGTGTTAGAGAGTCATGGGATGTGATTCCATA
Organism: Picea engelmannii; assembly: GCA_009831015.1. Taxonomy (NCBI): domain Eukaryota; kingdom Viridiplantae; phylum Streptophyta; class Pinopsida; order Pinales; family Pinaceae; genus Picea; species Picea engelmannii. The sequence continues at coordinate 7,079 of ML803711.1, forward strand.
GGAGAGTCGAGGTAGGATCGATTGGAATGTCTAAGTCCTTCAAACCCTGTGAAGTTTACCTAGAGGGAATGTTGAGTCTGAATTATTTGGGAGAAGGGAGTTTTTCCCTTAGACTATTCACCCATTTGATAGAGGGCTCGCACCCATGTCCTTAACTCCATCTTCTGTGAAAAGGGATGCACATTTAGCCCCAAATTTTTCCCAAAGGACCCATGTAACCAGGGCCTAGGAACCATGCGCTAGTCCAAAAGGAGCTAGCTCTTTTGGCTTCGAGACTTCGATAATTTTGAATCCAAAATCCTCAAAAGTAGCTTAAGGCTGAAATCACGAAATAACAAGGACTATCGATTTGGGGATCCAATATGGATTTCTCTCAGCCACTAGATCTGGCATAGGAGGGGAGGTGTTAAGATATTCGACGAAGTCTTACTTTGGGGGATTTGGAAAGGTCAAGTGTTGAAACTCCTGAATGTCATAGTCATGAAGTAAATATGGATCGTGAAATGGAGGGACATGTGTCCACAGATCCATGACTATCTGAAACTCCGAGTATTCGATGACTTAGAAATGCGCGAGTTTTTCTCGGAGGTTAGCAAGCGCGAGTAAATCCTGGTCGTAGGTGCTGGTTACACGTGACGACAGATCCAGTGTTGTCTGGAGGGAAAGTTGGGAGACACACTCACCGAACTATCGAATGTTGAATTGTCTATGTAGTGTGGACCATCAATCCTTGGATCCTTCGAGATCCTTCCGAACCATCGATCTAAAGGACCCATCTTTGACTACCCAAATAATCGGGGATGCGTCATGGAGCAACATGCGACCCCTCCTCATTCTCCATCAAGTGATTGAACGTGAACTAGGACCATTGGATGAGGGGTTACATGGCAAGCGATCTCATAATCCAGATATTCTGTACTTCGGAGGAAACTGACCAAGAGTTTACGAAGTATGAACTCCTCGAAGTCATGAGTGTCGAAGTGAATCTTGACTGTTTGTCGAAAACGACACGTGGCGCAAGATCCGAGAGTCCGGAGACTTAGCTCTTTGGGGAATTTGTGTTGAGAGGATTCAATAAGCTCCAAAGCGTCAGAGTAAGCACCTTTTGAGTTGGAACCTAGTCATAGCTCGTGATTGTATGCTATCACCACAGGAAGAAATGGGCTAAGGGTCTATTATAAAATTTAAAAGAAAAGGGTGCTTTGGAAAAGTGATCGCATGTGTTTTACTGGTCTTACTCATGGAATGAAGGCCATAAGAGAGGTCAGGGAGAAGACCCATGAATGAGATGGACCCATGTGGTCCTTGACTATAATGCCCGAGGAACTTTTGGAGGCAAAAATTTGCAAATTTAGAACTCAAAATTCATCCCAATGACAACTGTTAGGAGATTCATGGTGAGTAGAACCCGAGGATATCTCAGATTTAGGAGCTAATATAGTTAAGGAAAAATGAAATTATGATTCCCTACCCCTTAAAATAATAGTTAGGGGTCAGGTATATTACAAATTGGTATCAGAGCATGGAAACAACACTTGGAATGCTTGGGCTCATGCACAAGTCATATAAAAACATTATTAGAGGACTTTAATGGGCAACACCCTATTTTATCCATTCCTAAGAATCTTAGTAAACCTCTATTGAAGAGAGGAATGAGACCTTTTACTGTTGATATATATTTTAAAAACCAAGGGAAGAGCTCTAGGATGAGTCTTCCTACCAAAAGTGTGTATCAACAAAATTTTCCATCCCAGAGTGGAAATAAACCCTTCATAGCAGTTCCAAGTGAGACTGATAACACGAAGACAAAAACCTTAAAATGTTGGAGTTGTGGAGAGGAAAATCTACTGAGGGACTGCCCACATAGGCAACAAAACAATGGGAGGGTCTACAATGTCCAAGAGGCTACCAAAATCAATGATGTGGCTAGGAGCCTTCCACAAATTTATCCATCCTTGGGTAATAGAATAGCTGACCACTAATCTTCAGTGGTGGATATGGAAGGTACGATTGCCAACCATCATGTTTCCATTTTAATTGACCCTGTGTTATCACATAAAGTTGTTAGGAGTCATATGTGTTTGGTATGAATACCCAAGTCTGCACCCCTACTCCATCTCCCTCTTTTTCTCACACCATTCCTAGGATTTTTCCCTTTTGGTTGATAAAGTCAATTTCCCTTTCTGATCAATGATCCGGTTTTCCTTAGTGTCTTGCCTAATTGATTCTCGACCTAGGGGTTTTATATTTTCTTTAAAGGATGAACACATATCATGATCTTTGGTCCAAATTACCAGTCATCTTATTTGCTATTGATGGAACTCACATCAGGTCATCTAAGTCCTTTTTTTGTCTAGTGAACAACCATGAGAACAAAGCACAACATTCAGAACAATCCATTTTGGGATTGAAACACAAGCAAGCAGACAGGCTGGATTTTCTACGGTTCACATGTATTCGACATGTCAAAATTGTGTGAGGATTAGTGGCTAGGAAGAAGCTCCGAAGTTGCAGATCAAGCGCCATGCATCCTTCTCCATCAGGGGGTCAATATTTACTTCATAAATATGGACTTTGGGAGTTTTAACTCCTTCCCTCTCACTTTCATCTGGAGCGCTTTCTTCTGAAGTCCACAGATCATTGCCACGTGTCCATCCAAATATAATGATCAATATTTACTTTAGGAATATGGACTTTGGGAATTTTATCTCCTCGCTCCTGTTTTCATCCAGAATGTTTTCTCCCAAAGTTAATAGATCCCTTCCGCATGTCCTCCCAGATCGATGGTCGTCATTCACTTCGGAGCTCTAGCTCTACATGCATGCCACTCCTAAGCTCTGAAGTGCCAAAGTACGTGGAAACCATCAATTCAGATATGTGGTGCTCTCGTGAGTCATGACACCTGACATCCATCTAGCGATGACATGTGGCACTTAGCCCAGGCACCTTTGGGCATATCATCTGCTTGTTTTCGAGTGACACATGTCACCTCTCTTTTCATGACACGTCAACATAGTGACATCAGGCCACCATGTCAGATCATCCTCCTATAAGTGCTCTTGTTCAAGCACCAAAATTAGCAGCATCTCCCAGCACGATTAGAATGATCCTAAAATTGGCAAGGGGATAAGCTTTAGTAGTGGTGCTAAATTCAATAGGAGTTCCCAGATCGCAGATCTCAACCAAATTAATGACCATGTTTCATTTTGAGGAAGCAACATGCTTGAACGATAAAATTCTTGAGCGATCCTGCAATTGAAACCATGGTATAGTAAAAGAGCTATGTGGTGGGAGGTGGTGAATTGTGGGGTCAAAAGAGGTGTGAATCCAAACCGCCTTTAACAACCCCACAATCACATGCTTATATAGCGTCTAATCCAAGAGTAGTGTGTGGATACAACCTCGTTGTGATCCCAAGAGAAAGAATTTAATGAAAAAGGAGTGGTGGTTAAAACCTCGACTCACTCCATAAATAAAATGCATGGAAGGTATGGTCGTGGAGACAGAACTATTAGCCCAAGGTACCCCTATGAACTGTTTTTTTTGTAGGCCCATGTTGATCTAAGCTCGCATCTGATAGAAGGATGCATGCACACTCTGACAGAAGAAGGCACAGACAAAATTCTTTGAGTGGAATGGATAGATCACACTCATGGTAGTTGTGGACTGATCTGAGTATAAATAGACGAATTCAAGATTTTGTTAAGGTCATCAACTGGTTGAGCCGAGCTCCCTACTGTGTAATTTTGATGCCAGAATTGTTCTCTTGTTATGTATCAAATTTCAGACTTTCGAATTAATAGAAGTCATCTTCTTTCATCTCTTTGTTTTAACTGTGCTAAAACACTCGAGCATGGAGGATCTAGTCGAGTTGTTGTGGTTGCATGTTAATGTAGCTTTGATTATTATGTTGTTGTGACATATTTTAGTGTCTGAAACTTGAGTTCAAGAGTGCTCGAGACTGATTTTTTCTTCACAAAGCTACTTGAAATTTGGATTCCCATAGCAGTCTTGTTCACCTATCTCACTAAGTCTTCCTTCTGCTCACACTTAAACTCAAATCAATGACTGAATTTAATGAGGACCTGACTTATCTATGCATTGCTTGTCCAGTTTCTGTGATTAAAATCATTCTTGTACTAAGTTTTGTCCATTTTACCTCCACTCATAAAACCGACATCCACCAAAATTTATGATGGGTATTGGGCTTATCCTCTTGCAATTTGAGGATGACTCTTAGTGATAACATTCATGGCATTGTTGCTGGGGAACGAATTGAAGACATTTCCCTAGGATTGAACGACAAATGAATTTTGATTTTGAAGGTGCATCAGAAATCAATACCTTGAAGATTGCAGCTTGCACCTGATGACTCCATTGTTCCAGTTGTGTCTCCCAAAGGCAGACACATGAGGTCTACTCCATAAATGCCTCTACCTACACCTGAAATTGGCCCATAAAATATTATCAAGAAAGGAAAGACCTCTCAATAAGGGCTTGCAACTACTACACCAGGTGATCCTGGTAATTTACAAACTTCTTCTTTTAAAACTCCAGTAGCTACATCTAATTCTCCTATTATACCATCTGTTGGAGTTTCCAAAATTTTAAATTTTGGGAGTTTTCTTGTTGATTTCTCCCCTCCCAGTCTTCATTTGGAAGGAGAAAGTTTTGAAACTCCTATTTCCCCTGATATTGTAAAGTGGTTTAGACCTATAAGCTTAGAAGATTTTCCCACTTTGGGTTTTCCTACCCCTCCCCCTATCAAAGTTTTTGTATCTAAAGAGGGGGGAACTTATTTTCCTTTGAACCCTGTACCATTCTCCTCCAACACTCATTCATTTCCTCTTTCTCCTAGAAACATAGATGTAGTCCTACTTGCCCAAAATCCATCTCCCCCTTATTCTCCTACAGTTTACATCCCAATGGGAGTGGAAGGTGATCATTGATGATGCAAAAGATAAGTTTTTGAAAAAATCAGGAGAACAAATAACTGGTTTAGACCTAGAAGCTTAGAAGATTTTCCCACTTTGGGTTTTCCTACCCCTCCCCCTGTCAAAGTTTTTGTATCTAAAGAGGGGGGAACTTATTTTCCTTTGAACCCTATACCATTCTCCTCCAACACTCAGTTGTTTCCTCCTTCTCCTAGAAACACAGATGAAGTCCTACCTACCCAAAATCCATCTCCCCCTTGTTCTCCTACAGTTCACATCCCAATGGGAGTGGAAGGCGATCATTGATGATGCAAAAGATAATATTTTGAAAAAATCAGGAGAACAAATAACTGGTACACCAAGTTAAATTACAATATTTTGATTTCAATACCAACTTTATTTTTCTTTAGATCTAAATACAAGTGTGGTTATAGATAAGATACTTAAAAATTTTGATGATAGGTTTCTTGACACTTCGAAGGAAACCAAAGCAAGGATTGCCAAACATGGCCAACACAAGCTAGGCCAGGGAGGCTACTCAAGGTTACAATCACTAATCGTAAGTACCCAAACATCTTAAGGATATTATTTGTATCACCTTACAACTTTCAAGTAATTGCAGCCAAAAACATTAAAAAACCATACCCTTATGCAATGCAAGGTGACGACTTCGAAACTGAAACCACAGAGGAAGACTTCCAATTTGGTTACAAGTACGGTTATAAAGATGATCGTAGGAAAAGCATGGGGTAGACCCCAAGATCCAATTTGTAGGATAAGGTAAATACAAATCAGTCCACATTAACCTTTAATTACTTATAAAATACGTAAATGTTTGATATCATCCATAATTTAATGTCTTACTTTGTTTTAATAAGGGGAGAAGCACTATCAACGAAACCATTAGTACTGAACAATAGAGCGTTGATAGTGCAATGCAACCAGAAGATCATGGTGCTCCCCAACATCCCCATCCCAATGAGGTGAAGCCTCAAGATGTTCCTATGATTGAGGCCCACGACAATAAAATGTCTATATATTAATCATATACTTAATAATTCTATACTTATAAATTTTGTAGTTAAAAATTTTGATGTTTCAATGGCAGAGAATGTCATAGTTGATCCTCCTCGACCTGAAGATCAGGTGAATAGGCTAGCAACCATTCCAACAGTGCTAACTAGAGGACCAGGTAAATAATTACATTACATAGTTTTTTTTAATATTAATGAACTACTCCAATGATATTTAAAAATTGGCCATGCAAATTTAATATTTTTATTTTTGTAGGTGATGGCCTCTCACAACAACATCCATGACGTGGGTACGAGATGAGACGTACTCAACGTGAAATGAATGAAATAACATCATCTATTGAAGAGCACCCAGTAAACAAAGACATGGATATGGATGAATTACTTAAGACCTAGAAAACACTAAAGAAGACTAAAATAAATTCATGATGTCATGCAATAATTTTATAAGACATATGTACATTATATAGCTGAACATGTAATGATGCATATAATTCCTTGACATTATGGGTACTTTTTCATCTGATAATATACACAAGGCTATTTCTATGGCTTGTGTATATCTGTGAATGTAATTTTGTTATACACTTAATGATAATTTCAGCTTCTCTTATAAGACTTGGTATATATTGATTCAATACTCTTTGATTCAAGACATGAGAATGTAAGAAAGACCCGATGCCTTGTGCTTGGCCTATGGATTCTAGGCCAAAAATAGAACTTGAATATGCAATATGCAACTTCCAAAATCTTGTGACATGATATATGCAAATTTGAAAGTCTTGTGACATGTGATGTGTGGCAAGCATTTTTTTCCAAGCAATGTGCAAACTTTAAACTTGGTGCAACATGCAAAAAATTTTTTTTGGGAAGATGAAATAATAAGTATTAAGGATTACATGGTCATGTTAATCCATATAGAGGTCCATGATATAAACACTCATTGTTATAATGTTGAGATAAATTCCAATCTTCACATTGTCGATCAGAGGGCACAATTTTGGCAACAATTTAATKTTTTTAGTTCCCTGAAATTTATTTTGTTTCTTCAACAACATTAAGGATTAAACATGAGGGGTTGGAAATGGCGATGTCAAAAATTTACTCTTTCACACATGTGCATCATCTCAATCTTCATGTCTACAATATGTGGAGGGTTATTCAAGGTTTCAAGACTTTCTTCATATTTTCGTACTTTATTCTTCTCATGGTCATGTTAATCCATATAGAGGTTCACGATATAAACACTCATTGTTCTAATGCTGATGTAAATTCAAATCTTCACTTTGTCGATTAGAGGGCACAATAATGGAAACAATGAGAGAGTTTTGACCATATGTCAACTAATTTGTCCCTTTAAAAAAAATTCATTGATGTGCAAGGGAGCATTGTGTCTATGACAGGTCCTACATGAAAGTAAAAGAGGCCTATATGTAAAAGAGATCAATATGTAAAAGAGGTCCTACATATTGAAATATTGATAATTATTTCATGAAAGTGTCCTACATATTGACATACAAATTTGGTGGACCCAACAAACAAATTGTTTACCACATCGCCTTTCACACAAAATGACACTTCCATCAACAAAGAAATAGATGGGATAGTACGTTGAAGTCATTGAGCCAACACAATGGACTCAACAATTGACTAGGATGGAAAACCATGAAAGAATCCAGAGACAAGCCCTATTAGGGAGCCACAATAATCCTTGAAACTCCAAATAGAATGGAGAAGGCTTTGTTTTTCAGTGCCTCTCACAATGAGCTTCACCAAACTTATAACTCGTGTTTTTTTTACTATATGTTATTACATATATATGTGTAGTACAATATATATGTATGTTTTTTTACACATATATGTAATAAAATATATACATTATTACACACACACACCGTAACACATCAAATATGTTATTATATCCCAACTCCATATTACAATACTTGACCCACATCCACCTGCAAATATAACAATAGACTAGACCCTATAATAATAGAGACTTGGGACCCATTTGGATGAGAAGGAATATGAATTGAGACCCAATTGGCCCACTTACTTAATTCATTAGTTAAATAATAACATAAAGAGAAAACATTATTAAACCCATAAACACTTAACAATCAAGTTCTTTTATAACATATTGTATAGATGATCCCTTGCTAAGTTGAAATCTTGCAATAGGATTTGAACTTAGCCTCATTGTTACTTTTTATTGCACATGTAATCAAAGTATGCCAATGCCAAGTTCCTTTGGTTGTCTTGGATGCAACCATCATTTATTATCAATCCCTATGAAGCACCATCAAAGTGTAGGTTATGCCAAGTAGGTTTTGGTGTTTGCTAGTATATTTATGATGTCTTAGTGGTGCTTTTATCATTGTCATTAGAAACGTTTTAGGGTGGGGTTACTAATACTAAAGGACTTCATTTATACATGAACTAGGTTATAGTCATATAATGATGATGATACTTAAGATGATCATGATGTCAATGCCCCTCTTACATTAAATACAATATTTTGAATGTTTGGAACTCTTAGGTGGTTATGGTACCTTAGACAAGTTCAATTTTCATTTTCATATATAATAACCATGCAATATTTGGTGAGGGGGATCAAAATCCTAGGATGTATTGCTTCAAGGATTTACAAGGAAAATTTACACCACAATGAATTAAGGGTTCCACTTGTGTTAGTTATGGTAGGTTTTGACTCATTCATTGCTAAATCACAATTTAATTGATTCAACTAAACAACCTTAAAAATAACATGAATCAGGTTTGATTTCATGATATGTACATGAACATCATAAAATTTTAACATCACAAATTCATATCTCGCCTTTACATATCTCACAAATCCTTATTCAGGTAAATCATATAACTTGACTATGGGATTCTAAAAAGGCATATCACTTGGCTTTCCATACTCACCTACTAGGAAAGTCAAGGTACATGAGAAGTACCATAACGTACCTTATCTTCTACTAGGTTATCACCAAAACCTTACTATGAAATAATCACCAAAACCTTAACTCACATACCTTCCTTATAGATATCCTAACCTTCCTTAGTTACTAAAAGTATATATATGGTTCTGTTGATGGG
>ML803711.1:16251-28924 GCA_009831015.1 Picea engelmannii
TTGCATGTTGCACCAAGTTTAAAGTTTGCACATTGCTTGGAAAAAAATGCTTGCCACACATCACATGTCACAAGACTTTCAAATTTGCATATATCATGTCACAAGATTTTGGAAGTTGCATATTGCATATTCAAGTTCTATTTTTGGCCTAGAATCCATAGGCCAAGCACAAGGCATCGGGTCTTTCTTACATTCTCATGTCTTGAATCAAAGAGTATTGAATCAATATATACCAAGTCTTATAAGAGAAGCTGAAATTATCATTAAGTGTATAACAAAATTACATTCACAGATATACACAAGCCATAGAAATAGCCTTGTGTATATTATCAGATGAAAAAGTACCCATAATGTCAAGGAATTATATGCATCATTACATGTTCAGCTATATAATGTACATATGTCTTATAAAATTATTGCATGACATCATGAATTTATTTTAGTCTTCTTTAGTGTTTTCTAGGTCTTAAGTAATTCATCCATATCCATGTCTTTGTTTACTGGGTGCTCTTCAATAGATGATGTTATTTCATTCATTTCACGTTGAGTACGTCTCATCTCGTACCCACGTCATGGATGTTGTTGTGAGAGGCCATCACCTACAAAAATAAAAATATTAAATTTGCATGGCCAATTTTTAAATATCATTGGAGTAGTTCATTAATATTAAAAAAAACTATGTAATGTAATTATTTACCTGGTCCTCTAGTTAGCACTGTTGGAATGGTTGCTAGCCTATTCACCTGATCTTCAGGTCGAGGAGGATCAACTATGACATTCTCTGCCATTGAAACATCAAAATTTTTAACTACAAAATTTATAAGTATAGAATTATTAAGTATATGATTAATATATAGACATTTTATTGTCGTGGGCCTCAATCATAGGAACATCTTGAGGCTTCACCTCATTGGGATGGGGATGTTGGGGAGCACCATGATCTTCTGGTTGCATTGCACTATCAACGCTCTATTGTTCAGTACTAATGGTTTCGTTGATAGTGCTTCTCCCCTTATTAAAACAAAGTAAGACATTAAATTATGGATGATATCAAACATTTACGTATTTTATAAGTAATTAAAGGTTAATGTGGACTGATTTGTATTTACCTTATCCTACAAATTGGATCTTGGGGTCTACCCCATGCTTTTCCTACGATCATCTTTATAACCGTACTTGTAACCAAATTGGAAGTCTTCCTCTGTGGTTTCAGTTTCGAAGTCGTCACCTTGCATTGCATAAGGGTATGGTTTTTTAATGTTTTTGGCTGCAATTACTTGAAAGTTGTAAGGTGATACAAATAATATCCTTAAGATGTTTGGGTACTTACGATTAGTGATTGTAACCTTGAGTAGCCTCCCTGGCCTAGCTTGTGTTGGCCATGTTTGGCAATCCTTGCTTTGGTTTCCTTCGAAGTGTCAAGAAACCTATCATCAAAATTTTTAAGTATCTTATCTATAACCACACTTGTATTTAGATCTAAAGAAAAATAAAGTTGGTATTGAAATCAAAATATTGTAATTTAACTTGGTGTACCAGTTATTTGTTCTCCTGATTTTTTCAAAATATTATCTTTTGCATCATCAATGATCGCCTTCCACTCCCATTGGGATGTGAACTGTAGGAGAACAAGGGGGAGATGGATTTTGGGTAGGTAGGACTTCATCTGTGTTTCTAGGAGAAGGAGGAAACAACTGAGTGTTGGAGGAGAATGGTATAGGGTTCAAAGGAAAATAAGTTCCCCCCTCTTTAGATACAAAAACTTTGACAGGGGGAGGGGTAGGAAAACCCAAAGTGGGAAAATCTTCTAAGCTTCTAGGTCTAAACCAGTTATTTGTTCTCCTGATTTTTTCAAAAACTTATCTTTTGCATCATCAATGATCACCTTCCACTCCCATTGGGATGTAAACTGTAGGAGAATAAGGGGGAGATGGATTTTGGGCAAGTAGGACTACATCTATGTTTCTAGGAGAAAGAGGAAATGAATGAGTGTTGGAGGAGAATGGTACAGGGTTCAAAGGAAAATAAGTTCCCCCCTCTTTAGATACAAAAACTTTGATAGGGGGAGGGGTAGGAAAACCCAAAGTGGGAAAATCTTCTAAGCTTATAGGTCTAAACCACTTTACAATATCAGGGGAAATAGGAGTTTCAAAACTTTCTCCTTCCAAATGAAGACTGGGAGGGGAGAAATCAACAAGAAAACTCCCAAAATTTAAAATTTTGGAAACTCCAACAGATGGTATAATAGGAGAATTAGATGTAGCTACTGGAGTTTTAAAAGAAGAAGTTTGTAAATTACCAGGATCACCTGGTGTAGTAGTTGCAAGCCCTTATTGAGAGGTCTTTCCTTTCTTGATAATATTTTATGGGCCAATTTCAGGTGTAGGTAGAGGCATTTATGGAGTAGACCTCATGTGTCTGCCTTTGGGAGACACAACTGGAACAATGGAGTCATCAGGTGCAAGCTGCAATCTTCAAGGTATTGATTTCTGATGCACCTTCAAAATCAAAATTCATTTGTCGTTCAATCCTAGGGAAATGTCTTCAATTCGTTCCCCAGCAACAATGCCATGAATGTTATCACTAAGAGTCATCCTCAAATTGCAAGAGGATAAGCCCAATACCCATCATAAATTTTGGTGGATGTCGGTTTTATGAGTGGAGGTAAAATGGACAAAACTTAGTACAAGAATGATTTTAATCACAGAAACTGGACAAGCAATGCATAGATAAGTCAGGTCCTCATTAAATTCAGTCATTGATTTGAGTTTAAGTGTGAGCAGAAGGAAGACTTAGTGAGATAGGTGAACAAGACTGCTATGGGAATCCAAATTTCAAGTAGCTTTGTGAAGAAAAAATCAGTCTCGAGCACTCTTGAACTCAAGTTTCAGACACTAAAATATGTCACAACAACATAATAATCAAAGCTACATTAACATGCAACCACAACAACTCGACTAGATCCTCCATGCTCGAGTGTTTTAGCACAGTTAAAACAAAGAGATGAAAGAAGATGACTTCTATTAATTCGAAAGTCTGAAATTTGATACATAACAAGAGAACAATTCTGGCATCAAAATTACACAGTAGGGAGCTCGGCTCAACCAGTTGATGACCTTAACAAAATCTTGAATTCGTCTATTTATACTCAGATCAGTCCACAACTACCATGAGTGTGATCTATCCATTCCACTCAAAGAATTTTGTCTGTGCCTTCTTCTGTCAGAGTGTGCATGCATCCTTCTATCAGATGCGAGCTTAGATCAACATGGGCCTACAAAAAAAACAGTTCATAGGGGTACCTTGGGCTAATAGTTCTGTCTCCACGACCATACCTTCCATGCATTTTATTTATGGAGTGAGTCGAGGTTTTAACCACCACTCCTTTTTCATTAAATTCTTTCTCTTGGGATCACAACGAGGTTGTATCCACACACTACTCTTGGATTAGACGCTATATAAGCATGTGATTGTGGGGTTGTTAAAGGCGGTTTGGATTCACACCTCTTTTGACCCCACAATTCACCACCTCCCACCACATAGCTCTTTTACTATACCATGGTTTCAATTGCAGGATCGCTCAAGAATTTTATCGTTCAAGCATGTTGCTTCCTCAAAATGAAACATGGTCATTAATTTGGTTGAGATCTGCGATCTGGGAACTCCTATTGAATTTAGCACCACTACTAAAGCTTATCCCCTTGCCAATTTTAGGATCATTCTAATCGTGCTGGGAGATGCTGCTAATTTTGGTGCTTGAACAAGAGCACTTATAGGAGGATGATCTGACATGGTGGCCTGATGTCACTATGTTGACGTGTCATGAAAAGAGAGGTGACATGTGTCACTCGAAAACAAGCAGATGATATGCCCAAAGGTGCCTGGGCTAAGTGCCACATGTCATCGCTAGATGGATGTCAGGTGTCATGACTCACGAGAGCACCACATATCTGAATTGATGGTTTCCACGTACTTTGGCACTTCAGAGCTTAGGAGTGGCATGCATGTAGAGCTAGAGCTCCGAAGTGAATGACGACCATCGATCTGGGAGGACATGCGGAAGGGATCTATTAACTTTGGGAGAAAACATTCTGGATGAAAACAGGAGCGAGGAGATAAAATTCCCAAAGTCCATATTCCTAAAGTAAATATTGATCATTATATTTGGATGGACACGTGGCAATGATCTGTGGACTTCAGAAGAAAGCGCTCCAGATGAAAGTGAGAGGGAAGGAGTTAAAACTCCCAAAGTCCATATTTATGAAGTAAATATTGACCCCCTGATGGAGAAGGATGCATGGCGCTTGATCTGCAACTTCGGAGCTTCTTCCTAGCCACTAATCCTCACACAATTTTGACATGTCGAATACATGTGAACCGTAGAAAATCCAGCCTGTCTGCTTGCTTGTGTTTCAATCCCAAAATGGATTGTTCTGAATGTTGTGCTTTGTTCTCATGGTTGTTCACTAGACAAAAAAAGGACTTAGATGACCTGATGTGAGTTCCATCAATAGCAAATAAGATGACTGGTAATTTGGACCAAAGATCATGATATGTGTTCATCCTTTAAAGAAAATATAAAACCCCTAGGTCGAGAATCAATTAGGCAAGACACTAAGGAAAACCGGATCATTGATCAGAAAGGGAAATTGACTTTATCAACCAAAAGGGAAAAATCCTAGGAATGGTGTGAGAAAAAGAGGGAGATGGAGTAGGGGTGCAGACTTGGGTATTCATACCAAACACATATGACTCCTAACAACTTTATGTGATAACACAGGGTCAATTAAAATGGAAACATGATGGTTGGCAATCGTACCTTCCATATCCACCACTGAAGATTAGTGGTCAGCTATTCTATTACCCAAGGATGGATAAATTTGTGGAAGGCTCCTAGCCACATCATTGATTTTGGTAGCCTCTTGGACATTGTAGACCCTCCCATTGTTTTGTTGCCTATGTGGGCAGTCCCTCAGTAGATTTTCCTCTCCACAACTCCAACATTTTAAGGTTTTTGTCTTCGTGTTATCAGTCTCACTTGGAACTGCTATGAAGGGTTTATTTCCACTCTGGGATGGAAAATTTTGTTGATACACACTTTTGGTAGGAAGACTCATCCTAGAGCTCTTCCCTTGGTTTTTAAAATATATATCAACAGTAAAAGGTCTCATTCCTCTCTTCAATAGAGGTTTACTAAGATTCTTAGGAATGGATAAAATAGGGTGTTGCCCATTAAAGTCCTCTAATAATGTTTTTATATGACTTGTGCATGAGCCCAAGCATTCCAAGTGTTGTTTCCATGCTCTGATACCAATTTGTAATATACCTGACCCCTAACTATTATTTTAAGGGGTAGGGAATCATAATTTCATTTTTCCTTAACTATATTAGCTCCTAAATCTGAGATATCCTCGGGTTCTACTCACCATGAATCTCCTAACAGTTGTCATTGGGATGAATTTTGAGTTCTGAATTTGCAAATTGTTGCCTCCAAAAGTTCCTCGGGCATTATAGTCAAGGACCACATGGGTCCATCTCATTCATGGGTCTTCTCCCTGACCTCTCTTATGGCCTTCATTCCATGAGTAATACCAGTAAAACACATGCGAGCACTTTTCCAAAGCACCCTTTTCTTTTAAATTTTATAATAGACCCTTAGCCCATTTCTTCCTGTGGTGATAGCATACAATCACGGGCTATGACTAGGTTCCAACTCAAAAGGTGCTTACTCTGACACTTTGGAGCTTATTGAATCCTCTCAACACAAATTCCCCAAAGAGCTAAGTCTCCGGACTCTCGGATCTTGCGCCACGTGTCGTTTTCGACAAACAGTCAAGATTCACTTCGACACTCATGACTTCTATAAAAGCATGTTACTCAGGGACGAAGGTTACTCTCCTTCTCCCACAAAAACTGGGAAACTGGTTTTCTCTTCCCCATGCAAGGAGGTCTGCACAAGTACTTCCTCAGTCACCCATCAACCCCATTTATCAACTTGTAGTGAAACCCTGCCCCAGGCTTCTTACATCCAAAATAATCTTTCTTCTCGTCTTTTCTCTCTACTTTATAAGCGAAGTATATCCACTACTCTTCTCTGGAGAGTGTTTTCCTTTTCTCTGCTCTCTTTGCAACTCCCCCTCTTTCCCATGAATTCCTCCTTTCTTTCCTTCCTTATCAAGGTTGAATGGTTCCAAATCCCCATTCGTGGTCAAGCCTGGAAGCCTTGCAGATGGTTACCCTACCCCATCTCCTCATTAACTCTTGAGGATAGCCTTCCAACTACTAGCCTAACTAGTAATTCATTTATGGGTCAAACGATTGTTGAGAAATTAAACCTAGTAGGTATTTTTGTAGTGAGGGTCATCTCAACCATACTTGATTTCCCTTCTCCATCTCTCTCATAGCATCCATGGTCTATCTTGGAAAACTTCCCCCCTTTTCAGTAGTTGTGCAACACATGTTCAAATTCAAATTCTATTAATAACAAAAATTCATACATTGGCCCTTTTATAAAAGGGTTTGTCAAATCAAAAATTCATAAATATTTAGTCGGCCATAGTATCTTGGCCAGTTATAGTTATATTTACAAACTGGGGAAACATGGATATTACACAACCAAGATCCAAGTCATTCGTGATTGGTCGTCCCCAAAGATAATGAACTAAGCTCCATAGCTTCTTGGGCCTCACCAAATTCTATTGTCGGTTTGTGTTGGGATTCTCTCATATTTCTTGGGCCCTAAGCTGGGTGACCAAGGGTGGAGTGAAGGCCAAGTTTATGTGGGATGCATCCCAACAGAAAGAATTCAAGGATTTGAAATTTTTCCTATGTTCAACACAGTCCTTATTCTTCTAGACCCACAACAACCATTTCAGATTGAGACAGATGCATCATATTATGCTATCATTGCAATCCTCACTTAGCATGGGCATCTGGTAGCCTATCATAGTGAAACACTATCTAATGTTGTTTTCAGATACCTCACCTACGACAAAAATATGTACTCCATTGTTCAGGCATGTCGATAATGGAAGAATTATATTCTAGGGAAGGAAACAATCATCCACGATTATCATAGGCCTCTACAATTCATGTAGACACAAGGAAAGTTACAGAATGACCACCATTAGAATTAGTCCATGTACCTGCAACAATTCCGCTTGAACATCAAGTACAAGAAGGGAAACACCAACTATGTCACAGATTGCCTCAGTCGACCCCCAGTTGTGGAGTTAACCATAGTTCTTGACTCATGTGGTCATGAGACATTCAAGTGGCCACAATTATACAATATTGACTCTAAGTTTGTTGTTGCATATCAGACATTGAGTGCAGGAAAAATATTTCTAGAATGTCATCTCCAAGATGGATTGTTATGCCATCTAAGTCGTCTTTGTGTTCCTTCAAGAAGGCATGCAAAGTTGATCTCGGAATCTCATTATAACCAAACAATTGGAAATTTTGGTGTAGAAAAAACAGTGGCAGTACTGCAAAATCATTTTTATTGGTCGAAGCTTTGAAAAGATGTCCGCAAGTACATCATATCCTTCACTAATTGTGTCATTTCCAAGCCTTACATCAAGAAATAGGGGCTATACACCCCTTTACCTAGTCTAGATAGGCCTTGGGAGTCCATCTCCATGGATTGCATGTTTTTTCTACCTTCAACCAAGCATGAGAATGAATGTGTCTTCGTGTTCATTTATCGATTCTCTAAGATGGCAATTTTGGCACCCTACAAGAAGAGCATCACAACTAAGGCCACGACCAAGCTCTTCTTTGAACATGTTTGGGTTCATTTTGGGCTCCCATGAACCATTATCTCAGATCGAGATAGTATGTTCTTGAGCACCTTTTTGTCCATCCTATGGTCAATCATGGACACCAAGCTGACCAAATCAACTTCCTTCCATAGATTGATGAACAAACAAAGGTAGTCAACAAGAAAATTTTCCATATCCTGAGGATGTACAATTCCAAACATCCATGCACATGGAATGAAATCCTTCCTTATGTTCAACATAGCTACAACAGAGCCCTCAATAGCTCTATTGGCCATATCCCTTTTCAGGTGTGCTTGGGGTTCCAACCATTGGCCCCCATTGATGTATTTATGCCCATTGTAGCTGCATAGGAAGATTCCTCCCATGATCAAAATGAGGATGATTGAAAAACCAAATTTGTTGAGAAAATCTAGCACACATTCAAGAACAACTCCAAAAAGGGCACATTCGACCAAGCTCCTTACCCCGCAGAAGCCCAATCATGTTCATGCAGAAGAAAGATGGGACTTGGCGACTTTGTATTGATTATAGAGCTCTGAGAAAAATCATAGTCAAGAACCTATACCCAATTCCCCGAATTGAGGACCTTCTCAATCAACTCAAGGGAGCCAAGTACTTTACTAAGATTGATCTAAAGTTTGGCTACCACCAGGTCCCAATAGAATGGACTGATGTATGGAAGACTACTTTCAAGTCTAAAGAAGGTCTTTTTGAGTGGCTAGCCATACCCTTTGGCTAGGTGAATTCCCTAACAAATTTCATGAGGTTGATGGATGATATCTTGTAGACTTTCACCAATTCCTTTGTGGTTGTGTATCTAGATGACATCCTCATCTTCAGTAAGATTTGGGCAGAACACTTGCAACACATTCAATAGGTCCTACACACCCTATGGAAACACAAGCTATATGTTGAATTAGAGAAATGCTCCTTCAACATGAGCAGGGTCCAATACCTTGGACATATTGTAGATGAGCATGGTGTGCATGTAGATCCAACCAAGATCAAAGTCATTTGTGACTGGCCAACCTCGACAACACTAACTGAGCTTCAGAGCTTCTTGGGCCTTTCCAACTTCTATCACTGATTTGTGTTGTGGTTATCTCATATTGCATGGCCCCTCATGTAAGTGACCAAGGGTGGTTTCAAAGCCCAATTTGTGTGGGCCAAGTCACAACACAAAGCATTTGATGATCTGAAACATTGTCTATGCTCAACCCCAATGATCTCCTTACCCGATTTGTAAAAACATTTTGAGATTGAGACATATGATTCAGACTACGATATTGTTGTTTTTCTCTCAACATAGTCATCTGGTGGCCTATTATAGTGATACACTCTCAGATGTCATCCATATGTACCCCACCTATGACAAAGAGATGTATTCCATTGTACAAAATTTCCTCCAATGGAAGCATTAAATTCTAGGGAAAGAGACAATCATCAATACAGATTGCAATCCTTTATAGTTCATGCAAACATAAGGCAAATTATAGAATGAAAACCATCAAAAGTGGTCCACATACTTGCAACAGTTTCACCTCAACATTAAATATAAGAAAGGGAGCACCACTAGCGTCATTGATTGCCTTAGTTGACCTTCAATTGCAAAACTAACCAGGGTGCTTGGCTCTTGTGGGAATGAGATATCCAAGTGGCCCCAACTCTATGACAACAATCCTAACTTCACTACAACCTACCATATGTTGGGAACAAGCACGATCGTTGTCGACTTTCATCTTCAGAATGGACTATTATGCCATTTGGGTAATCTATTTGTTATTTCAAGCAAGTGTGTGAAGATGATTTGGGAATTCCACTACATTCAAGTGGTAGGACACTTTGGCATGGAGAATACAATGATAGTACTAAATAATTATTTCTATTGGTCGAAACCTTGAAAGGATGTTAGTAAGTATATCATATCATGCACTACCTACCCCATCGACAAGCTAGCCATTAAAAAACAAGGACTATACACCCCTCTTCCTACTCCCAATTGACCCTAGAATCCATATCAATGGATCACATGTCATATATCCCCTCAACCAAGCATGGCAATAACTATGTATTCGTGGTTGTTGATTGATTCTCTAGGATGACCATTTTTATATCTTGCAAGAAGAGTATCACAATCGAGGTCACTGCCAATCGCTTCTTTGAGCGAGTGTGGGTACACATTGGAATACCAAAGACCATCATATCATATTGGGACAACAATTTCTTGAGTACATTATGTTCAAGCCTATGGTAATTTTTGGACACCAAGCTCACCAAATCCACTTCCTTCCACCCCCAAATTGATTAACAGAAAAAGGTTGTCAATAGGATGATCATGCATATCTTTCGCATCTACATCTCTAAGCATCCATGTACATGGGATGAGAGTATTCCTTATGTTCAACACAGCTACAATACAACCCTCGATAGCTTGATCGACCATAGCCCTTTTCAAGTGGGCATGAGATTTCAACCATTGGGCCCCATTGATGTAGCACTACCCCTTACATTCACACATGCAAAATCTTTACATTCTCAATATAAGGCCAACAAAGCCACCAAATTCATCGAACAGATCCAACACATCTACTAGTAGGTCCATGATATTTTATAGAAAGCCAATGCTAAGTAGAAGTAATACCATGATCAACATTGAGTTCCACACAAGTTTCAAGTAGGAGATAAGGTGTGGTTGCATTTGCAGAAAGAAATCCTTACAGGAGAGTTGTGTCCACTTCACTATGGCCCTTACACCATTACCAAGGTTGTGGGAGACAATGCTTTTGAGTTAAGTATTCCCCCCTTCCTTGGCTTCCACCCAGTATTCAATGTGGACCTCCTTCGGCCATATTTTCCACTTCTACTGGACACATCAGAAGTGAAAGAGTAGCTAACACCTACAGAGCTCAAGCATGACTACATGGAATAGACAAACATTGATTAGATCATGGAAACACGGGTTAAGGGAACCCACCAACAACAACTCCAGCTCTATCAAGTTGTCAAAGCAAGGAAACTACTGCACTAATGCAAGTGGCTCACCAAGCATCAATTTCAATGGAAGTTTCCCCATTTGATAGGGGCACTCAATGCAATGGAGACCATTGCTTCCTAAGGGGAGAGGAATTATCTAGGTGGGCATCGGTGGCCACCCACCTATTTCATTATCTCAAAATATAATTTCCATCTTGGTAGTTGTTCTACAGTTTTTTTCGGTCCTGGTTCCCACGCCATTTTGAGGCCCTGAACGATGTTTTATTGGCCCAAAAGTGCCCAATAATTAGTGGAAGGCATGTACTAGGTGGTTTGGAATGTGTACTCCTTGGATAAACCTTTCCGATGGGATACCAAATGTCCCAAATGGAGATCATATGCAAAATTAACACCCCCTGACGTATCAATTAACCACATCAGGCCCACAAAAATTTTGGTGTTTCATTTTCTAGGGTTAGATTTTTTTATGTTTAGGGTTTTCTTATTGATGTTTTATGCTAAAAGATTTTTTTGGCCTCATTGTAATCATCCTCTTGTGAATGTGTGTATCCATCACATCTCTTCTCATAGATAAGCTACCACCATTCTAGCGAGTTCATTCATTAATAGAAATTGAGTATTATTGTATCTCTATGTTTCTATCATATTTCTGTGTTTTATCTTGTCCCCTCATAAATCCGAATTATCTTGTCTTAGAGATTTATAATTTGGGTTTTTTTTAGTGGGGAAGATAACAATTTTTAAGGTTAATCACCCAAGTTAAACCCAACTAACAACTTATAATTTATAGTTGTTTAATATTTGAACGTATAGATTAACTAGATAAATTAAAAGATAGTGAACTTATCTTCTAGATTTGAATTTCAAAGAGGAGTGTGTCCTATAGTGGAGCAAGTAAGTTGGTCAATTAATTGGTCCATCATGTTGGGTTGAAGGAAAGTAGAGTGTGAGTTTTAACTTAATGTTAAGGTGCCCAAATTTCTCTTAAGCTATTGCTGAACATTCTTGTTAAGAGCACACACACTCTACAATGTATTGTCATAGTTTAGTTGTTGAATAATATATTGAATGTGCTTTAGAGTATGGAGTTTTTTTTCAAAAAGGGTTTACTAGAAAAATCATTGTGTAGTATATTTCTGTCTTGTTTATTATTATAATTGTATTTATTTAATTTCTGCATATTCATAATTAGTGTAGAGACTATTCTCGACATCATCTTCCTTTCAAGGAGATTAAAACTCAACTTGATAAATTAAAAGATAATGAACTTAACCATTTGAAGATGATGTTTTGTTTTTTCTATTTAACATTCATGGCCACGAAGTTTTGTTTTTTCTATTTAACATCCATGGCCAAGAATACTTTTTTTTGTAAGGACGGATGAGTGATGATGAGTCGAACCCAATTTGGTGTTGAAAACGTGTTTAACAAAGAAAAAGGTCTTCAATTTTAATTGAAAAACAATTAACAAAGAAAAAGGTTTTCACTTTTAATTAAAAAAACAATTATTTTATTTGTGTTTCTGTCTATGCCGCGAATGTCATTGTGTTAATATGAATGTGTACTGATGTTGATGGAATAATATAATTTTCGAGTCCAATATGAAGCGATATTGATACCGAAGTGAATTGAAAAAAAATGCCATCGGAGAATGTTGAAAAATGAAAGCCAAGAAAATGGACTAAAGCGGTGAAAAATGAGAATGTAAGCAGTAAGAAAAATGGAGTAAGACGGTGAGAAATGAAACCGACTGTAAAACTGTAGAAAGTGGACTAAGACGGTGAGAAATGAGACTGTTAAACTGTATAAAACGGATTAGGACGGTGAAAACGAGACTGTTAAACTGTAGAAATTGGACTAAGATGGTGAGAAATGAGACTGTAAAACTGTAGAAA
>ML803711.1:101464-122287 GCA_009831015.1 Picea engelmannii
GTCCTGCCTCCTCCCATATGCTATATTTATCCAAAAGCATTTGTGCTTAGGTCTTTTCCCCTTGGGAATTTTTGCAGCTTTCCAAATCCCTGATTTTCAGGGGCTGCCAATGGCCAAATTCCTGATTTGCCACTTGTAACATTCAGCCCTGAGGTAGTTCCAACATGTTCCCCAATCATGGAGTCATGGTCAGCTAATTTCAACCTGGCTATTCCATTTGTCCATCCACAATAATTATAAAAACATTTGTTTCTTACAAGTGTCATAGTCAAAATGTTGGTTGGGCCAAATCAGATCTTTGTCCAACAGTCATAATCATAATTTACAATTAAGTAAATTCAAAATTCAAAATTGCCATAAATGGCAATAATTTTCCAAATTCGAATTTACCAAAAACAAAAATAACTTCCTAAGTATTTTCAAACTTTAAAATAATTTATTTTTGGGGATGTTATAGAAAGTGTAAAAGATAGTTATGTAAGAAAGTGTGCATTTGGTTAGGTAGGAAGGAGAGTGGATTGCCTAGTTGGTGAAATTAGGGGTTGAAATTTTTAAGCATGAAATTATTTTGTTTTGTATAAAAGGGTTTAGAGGTTGAAATTATTAATCATGAATTTATTTTTATAAAGGATTTTTTTTTTATTGTTAGTTATTTATTTATTAAAAAAATATCTTAAACACAAAAAAACCATTTTCATCCTTTAAAATTTGAGTTGAAGTTTTCATTTGCCAAGAAGTTTTCAGAATGAAGGTTTATGGGAGCTATATCACCCTTTATCCTTCTTATTGTATTCACCACCAATTTTTGGTTTGAAAGTATTTTTTTACTTAGAAATTGCCCAAATTTTATCAAATATTGGATATTGGGGAACAATTTCATCCTTATATAATGCCTACCCCCAGCGGAGTAAATGAACCACTCACATGGACTTTGAAAATGCATGCATAAGTTGGATTGAAATTTTATAGTGTGGAGAATCGAAATTCAAGGTTGATGTTTTACCCTCCTCTTCATCAACTATTTGTATGTGTTGCACCAGGAGATACCAAAAACTACATCTCAACTTACACTAGCCTTATAATGCCTTTTGGTGGTTCACATCTCCATCAACTATTCACTAGGGCCCAAGTCAATTCGATCGTATTTTATTAACAATATTAATGGGGACAAAAACTAAGGGGATTTAGGAATCACTTAGAAAAGGGTGCTAAACATTCTCTACTATAACTCATTTGAGTTTTATTGAGATCCCCTCCTAAACTTTGAATTTGCAATATTATCTGATTCATTAAATTCAGATGCATTTGGGTTTTATCGAGTTCTCCTTGTCAACTAGGAATTTCCATTCTTGAGTAATTGGTTGTTTTGTTTTCTCAATTGATTGATTAACTTTAGACACACTTGGGTTTTATTGAGCTACATTAGTGTATAACCACTTCCATGGAACCATTTTGAATCAAATCCATTTCCATCCCATGTCCTTATTTTTATAGTCATAACCCGATTGTCTGAAGGATAACCAAGAGATGTTATGTTTCTATTTTTCCAGGTTTGTTATTTAGTCCACACTAATAACCACGACCATAGTTGTCTTTAGCATCATGGCATCACAATTATTCTTGAGTGTTAAGAGATTTGTTTCCATTGTTTTCCTTAGTTTTAATAAACTCGTAGCCATATTCGTTAATAGCAGGGACAACAAGACTACTATCTTTATGTCTACAATAAGAAATGCTCCTCCAAACGATAAGAATAGCCATTTTTAAGGCCATAATTCATTACAAATTTATGTTCACATGACCATGTATAAATTCTCAATGTATAATAACAAAACCTTCTTCACACATGGATTTTCCAATACACCCAAGACCAAGTTAGGTCTCAAAGGATGTTATAAAGATAAACATTAACATATCATGATTATCAGAGTTCCAACCTCTTGATCCTTGATTAATATTAATTCCCAAACCATACCCACAACATAAAATATTTAGTATGGTCCGGATAAGATATATATATTGATACATAAACACAAAAATAAGATATTCTGCTAAATTCCCCTCCAAGTGTTGCATACAATAGATAAGACATTCATTTGGACATACATTCAACTTTTCCAAGACATCTTACAAATTTGTAATTAAATGGACAATTTTAGCAAGAATATATCATCCTTTATTCTCTTCTAGTCTTCCAACAAGTCTTATAACATGAATATCTAAATCCCGAGGTAGCCCAACTTTCATTTTGTAGTGCATATTTTAGAGTAGGATTTTCATCATATGAACTCATTGTAAAAATCTTATCAAACTCTCATATTCCACCTTTCATCCAATTAATTTTCCTCCCTTTCACTAATTTGAGATACCCATCTATAAAATAAAATGAGCTCCTGAACTTATCAAGGATGAAAGATTGTATGCATCATGCAACCTTGGCATTTGTGAAAGGATTAGAACACTTGTAGATACCCTTCAAGTAATCAAGAACAAGAGTTGTATGTTAATCGTTCACATTAAAAAAAACATCCTTCTCATAAGATCCATTTAAGTATTCATTGCTACTTGACATAAGAGGATAAAATGAAGTTCATTATCTTAGTAATCTACTCCTATTTGAGGACCCTAAACCTTTCTTCTTGTTTCTTTTTTAAACATTTTCATGGAACCATGGATGACTCATTGACTAACATGTAATATAGTGATCTGGATTATGTTCGGAATGAAATGAAAGAAGATGTATTAGAATGAAATACTCATGAAAATTGGCAAAAATAGAGAGATACAACAATACATGACTTCTGTTAATGAAGGAATTATACAGAGGTTGCAAAAATACAGGAGTGCAAGACTCGCTAGAATGGTGGCAGCTGTATCTCTGAGAAGAGATGTGACGACTCTGCTCATTCGCAAGAAGATGATTACAATGAGGACATGAAGGCCTTTTTATGATAAACATGAATGCCAAAACCCTAGAAATCCAAAAACCTAACCCTAGGAGATGAAATGCCGAAGTCATGTGGGCACCATTGGGGTAAGTTAGTACATTAACTTCCCGGGGTCATAACGTTTGCATATGATCTTTGCTTTAGGCGCGTAATAACTCATTGGAAAGGTAATTTTAAGAACTATACATTTTTCCTTCAAAATATGACCATGTCTACAATTTGACTATGGAAAGCCAAGAAAACACGGTTTAGAGCCCCAAAACAAACCTGGAAGTACAAAAAGATGTACTGACATGAAAAATTCCAAAATAATCCAGTTGGAATAGGTGGACGGCCACAAACATCCACTTGGATGTTGTGTAGGGCTTCAGGACAACCCCATAAGAGAAGAACCCACAATTAAAAAGAATTGTTCCCATTACAGAGAAACATGTTGAACTGAAAACTGTCAAGATGAGTTAGTTGGAATTTGGAACATGTGGGTGGCCACCAATATTCACCTAGATCAATCCTCCCCCTTTAGGAAAAATTGGTCTACATTGCATTCAGCGTCGGGGGAAGAGGGGAAAGCGTTTTCTGAATCTGAATCTTGGTGAGTTGTGTTCCTTGTTGGAGAACTTGCGATGCTTGGTCTATGAAAGGTTTTCATGAACTTGTTGTTGATGGGTTGAATATGTTCCACCAACCTATTGTCTTTGGTCTTGACGAGGTATTGTGCATGCACCATTGTAGGTGAAGGAACAATATCTTATTTTTCTTTTGTATTCTACTTCTGCTGGATAGAAGGTGTTGAGGTTGCAATGGTTGTAGTGGTATTATATGCATCCTTTGAATAGATTGTGAAGAGGATGAATTTTGCAGTATGAGAGATTACCTTGCACCATTGTTTTGATGGAACAATCGTAAGAACTATATCTCGTATCCAATAGAGCTGACCTCACAAATTAATAATGAAACTATGAGGTATACACTCATAAACAACATGACATTTCCACATATATGGTTGGCCCAAAACAACATCATGGACATCAAGAGGGGAAACATCACATACTACCTCATCCTTGAAGGGATGGATTTCATAGGACATGAGGCATTGTTGGCTGACACAGAGGTAACATCCCTGGTGAAGCCACCTGATGTTGTATGGATGCGGGTGTGGTGTTTTTGACAACCCCAATTGTTTGACGACCTAAACTGAGATGAGGTTATTTTGGTTGTCGTTATCAACAATGAAATGCAACAGGGTCCCCTTCACTCACATCTGTGAATGGAAGAGGCACTCCCCCTCTTCAAGATCTATTGGTTCTTTTGGTTGAATTGTTGTGTTCGCGAAAGTAGCAGTGGGATCTGTGTCGATGATCTATTTGTTTTCAATATTTTCTGCATCGGATTTTGAATCAGGGTTCGTCTCCGTGTCTTTGACCTTGACCACCAATGACTATTTTGAGCGACATTCATTGGTGTTGTTCCAGGGGATTTTTTGGAAGTCACACCACTTCCCAGTGTCATTCTTCATATTTCCTTTACCCTTCTTGTATTGTTTCTCAGAATGGTTGTCTAGAGGCCATTGGTTAGGGTCATCTTTGTCATTCTTTGGTTGTTATGGATTTGCAGACTCAAATTTGCATTTGTTCTGGTGCCTAAGTTTCTGCTCTATTTTGACAACATATCGATAGGTAGCTCCCAATGATGAGATGCTTAGGAAATCCATTTCGGTTTGGATGTACCTATGCAGAGCCCCACGGTATTTCAGAACCATATGACACTCAGAGTCTTTGTTACCTGGCTTGGTGTGCAAGTTATGGAAAGTATTTGTGAACTCTGAAACTATTTGGCTCTTCTCTTGTCACAATGTGCTCCATCTCATGTACTGGTATTCATAGTTATCAACACGGTATTATTGTACCTTAACCACATCCACAAAAAAATCCCAAGTGGGATCGACCTCATATATTCCCACCAATGTTTGACATGGGTGAGAGCCTTGAGGAGTGCGAAGGTGATCGTTTCCCCGTCGAAAAAATTTTGAACAAAGAAATAACCTTCTAATAGATTTAACCATTATTCTAAGGCATACTCATCTATTTGACCTTCAAATACAGGAATACCAAAATTAACTTGTACCTTGAAGGTAGAGGTTCCTCCAAAGTGGTTGCTTGATAAATATGCTCTTGTTTCTATTGGTAGGCGTTGAAGGATGTGGGGAAATTCTCCATCATTTCATCCTTCCGTCGCGTGAGAGATTTCTCAAGAAACATGTTAATAGAATCTTTTGCTCCTCCTTTTTTCTTTTCTACTACCATCGAGGGTTTCTTGGGCATGCGAGAGTGATTTTCCTCAAGTGAGACAAGCCTGAGACCCAACTGGCTATGCTCGGGCCTCATCGGGGACATGTGCTAAAAAAACGATCAAGAGCAACCTACTTTGGTACCACTGATCCAGATTATGTTTGGAAAAAAATGAAAGAAAAAATATTACAATGAAATACTCATGAAAATTGATAGAAACAAAGAGATAAAACAATACATGACTTTTATTAATGGGAGAATTGTACATAGATTGTAAAAATACAGAGTGCAAGACTCGCTAGAATGGTGACAACTTTATCTATGAGAAGAGATGTGATGACTACACTCATTTGCAGAAGATTATTACAATGAGGCTCTCAAGGCCTTTTTATGATAAACATGAATGGAAAAAACCTAGAAATCCAAAAACCTACCTGTTACACATTATTTTAGTCACGCTGGTGATGTTTCTACAACATGTGTTCAGGCTTCCAAAAGAACCTTTCTTCATGAGAAAAGTGACTAGCTCTCTCTTCTATAAAACTTGTTTATGGAAGGCCACCTTAGGCCAGCCATAAGTTACAGTGCGAAAATGCCCGACCACCGCAGACTGTCATGAAATTGGTTTGCGATGTTTCCACAGGCTGCACTATAGCCAGGGTGCAGAGGCGTTGAAAGACTAAGAAAAGGTCGAAGTTCAGGAAAGTTATAGAAGGGATATTCTAGAATGTGAGGTGGAATTTGTATGGTTGGGATCCTACCTGCTTCTCTGATTTGGTGGGACCATCCTGATATCTTTAACCATCTCTCTTTCTCCTATATAAGAATGGGTTTCTCATGGAAAAGGTTAAGAAAGAAATCAAGCAAGGAATTAATGAAGGAATAGGCTGAGAATTGTTTGAGGGATTCTATCTCAATTGATGCTTGAGGTCTTCATCTACCCATCAAGTTATTGTGGATCCTCTTCATGCAAGT
The DNA here is from genome assembly GCA_009831015.1 of Picea engelmannii. Classification (NCBI taxonomy): domain Eukaryota; kingdom Viridiplantae; phylum Streptophyta; class Pinopsida; order Pinales; family Pinaceae; genus Picea; species Picea engelmannii. The sequence continues at coordinate 107,676 of ML803711.1, forward strand.
TTGGAGAAAGTGTGTGTGTTGGAGAAAATGACCACCGAAAGGGAACCTTGCAACATCAAGGTTGTTTGGTTGTATCTTCCACTTTTACTTAATATAATATAGCGGAATGCTTCTTTCCCATAAAATCATTCTCATTTTATTACATGACTCCTTGATCACATGTATAAGTTTTATTGAACATACTATTGTTTCTTTCACTTTGGTTGGTTTGTGTCATTGCAAGATCGATATCACAAGAGCAGCGGAGAGGATCAGGTACAACAAAGACATAAGGAAGCGATATTCAAAGGTATGTCATTCATCTCTTATCTAATAGTAAATTCAATGATTGGGCTTAGGGAAAGTGCCATGTATTGTCTTGTTTTGTTCTATATCTAGGTGGATCTAGGGAGATCAGTTTATGTCCGCATTCATCGATTTATCCAATAACACTAACCCTAGGAGATGAAATGCCTAAGTCATGTGGGCCGTGTTGGGGTAAATAGTACATTAACTTCCTGGTGTCATAACTTTTCCATACGATCTATGTTTTAGGAGTGTGATAGATCGTTGAAAAGGTATTTTGAAGAACTACACATTATGTTGTAAATATCTAGCTCAGTCTATGGTTTGAGTGTGGAAAGCCAATAAAACATTATTTAGAGGCCCAAAATGGCCCTAGAAGTACAAAAAGATGTACTGACAAGAAAACTTCCAAAATAAGCTAGTTGGAACAGGTGGGTGGCCACCAACATCCACCTGGATGCTATGTAGGGCTTCAGGACATCCCCATAAGAGAAGAACCCACAATTACAAAGAATTTTCCACATTACAGAGAAACATGTTGAACTGAAAATTGTCAAGATAAGCCAGTTGGAATTTGGAACAGGTGGGTGGCCACCAATATCCATCTGGATCATATAGTTTAGCCAAAATCTTGAGAATATTTACCATTTCCTCTGGATAAGTTTTACAATTAATGTGATTCTCACAATGTATTCCCCACCATGAAAACCAAACTCAGATGTACCCACTCCTCTATGTGCATGTTGTTAATTATTGCCTAAACCATTATTACTATAATAAAAATTAAGAGTGCTTAGCATTTGGACATAGTAAAGCATTGATCTCTTGTGAAAATTTTCTATAAATCAAAACCAAACCTAAAGACCATATTAGCAAGAAGATAACAATTCATGTTATTATTAAGTTTAATCCATTTCTAGATATCTATAGTAGTCAATCCCTTAGACCCTTCATATGTTGTAATTTTGATGAATTATTGTAATTTTAGGAATATGTTTCATGATTTGTTCCTTTTATGGTTTCCAACATAAAATCAATATCATTAACCCCATTGTTATAATCCTTAGCTTATAAAGACCTTAGATAAAAAAAATCAACTAATGAGCGATTTCGATAAAGATAGCGATAAAGGATTCTTACATGTAATCATCTATGATTGAATATTCTTTGATGTCTTGTGATTCCACCAAAATTGGACATGTCACTAGGATTGTCTTCTTACTACAAAGAAAAATATTTATGGTAGTTCCTTTATGGTAAAGACTCCCTTTTTAAGTGAAATATCCATCTTTTGGTAAACTTTGGATTTTAGACTTTTACTCTTCAAGAGATAAGCGGTGTTTTGGGAACTCTGAAAGTCATGTTGATAGTGTACAATACAACTTGATATTGAAACTATAGGTAATTACATAGATAGGTATATAATTCAAGTTCCTTTTAAGATTCTTCTTGACCAAATATAATTTGTCATGATTACAGTCATGATTACTAGTAGTTCTTTTATATCTACTATGTTTTATTTTTCAAGGTAATTCCTTTAGATTAGTTTATTTTTTATAACCTCTTTGCATTATGTTATATTCAATATTAGATAGAGTTTCAAGTCTTTCATATTAATGTATTTTTCCACTTTAGGGTCTAATGTGTTAATATTTTATACCTTGTAAAAATTTATACCTATAGTTTTCGGGAATTGATTTCTTGACTTAATAATCCCTTCCTCCTCACTAGCTTTCTTCTAGAATTGAGATGACAATGATTATCAATTAATTTCATTTGATTATTCTTAATAAAATTAGTATCTTTCACTTGAGTGGTACATAAATTCCTGATTGTAACTGACTATGAGATGTTCTAGGTTTTGGCCTCTTAGTGTAGAGTTTAAGTCAAACAACATGGATCAATTCACCACATGACAATATATAAAATACATACTCTATGGATATTTTAGAGAAACTATGGAATTGGAATTTCCCTTTAAGTTATAATTGTCTCTATAAGCTACGATCCTAAAGTTGAGCAACTAAGGGATGTCATAATAACATAAATTTTTATTGTTCATAACTAATGTGGATTATTCAATGTTACTAAGCTTCATGCATAGATTATCAAGATTTTACCATAATTTGATCCATGATGAAGATGGCATTATCTTCAAAATATTGAGTTTTCTAATGATCTCATCTATAATGAGACATTCATTTTTCTAATGATCTAATCTATAATGAGACATTCATTGTTCTGGGGACATAATCTACCCTTCTTATATTAGTTTTATAGAAGAAATAATCAATCTATGTTTTCTATATTTTCTTGTTGTCTAGATAAAGAACATATTTTCTAAGGCCAATTTAATTTTTCTTTAAGACCTTCAATGTTTTTACTTCAGTATGTATAAATACTAAACCATGTGACATTGAAGTACAAAAAACCTTTATACTTGCCTTTTAAAACAAATTCAACCATGGAAATGAAAATGAAAAAACCTAATTACAAGACTTGTCGAGTAATACATTTAGCTCAAGTTTATCCACCCACTATTTTTGCGAGGAAATTATGCTATGGTTGTGGGTAAACCATAAAGAGTTACTAACCACTTAAAGACCAACAATTTCCAAGGAAAACAAATAGAAAATTATGTAACTACTTTGATCAAATAACTAACTATTGGGAAAGAAGGAAAGAAGAATTACTTGGAGTCCAATGATTGATGTAGATCCCAAGGATGGAAGATTTTATGCTCCTTCCCAATTTCTCCTTTATGAGAATACAAGACTTTCAAACATAAGACTAGAAAGGAAGATAGTTGTCTTATAACTAACTCTTGTAAATTTGATCAAAAGTAGAAATATTTGCAATAACTAGTATTCTAGATAACAAGATATTCAAATACAATGAATATACATAAAGAATACCATAATTCAAAGGAAAGAGTATCTTAATTATCAAACAACATATTGGAGGGGTAGTTGTTACCTGCATTTGTTGTGCCACTACTCGAATAAACTCTAGGTCTCTCCAACCAAGCTATTGCATATATGATGCACCTCTGACTCAAATGCACAAACATACCCAAAGAGAATCTATGGAGATTTCTTGGTGAGATAAGGAGATGCATGGAAATGGATGAAACGAGGGTTTCCAAGTCTGAGGAAAAAAGAAGCAATGGGAATACAAGGGCTTGCAGAAAAGGAGGGATTCATCCAACATGACTTTGCTTCAAGGATCTTTACCTTTTCCTCATGGCTCATAATTTTTATATAGTTTGTATAATAGTTTGACTATTTTTAAGGTAAAATACTTTTATCATATAGAATTTGGGTGAATCATTTTTAGAATGAGGAATCCTTTTTTGGGAAAAAGACATGGAAAATTAGCCCATGGGCACAATTTAGCCCATAAAATTTTCCCATGAGAAACTCGTGTATACATGTTAACTGTTAGGGCATGCAGAAGTCCCAAAATATTATTTTTTAGATAATCTAGAGGAGGTATGGACAAAATATGTTTGCAAGTAGGATAGGGAAAACTTGGACAACAAAGTCATCAATGCTTCAATGGTGAAAATTGATGTTATAAAAGATGCCCCCTAATGTGTGAGGTTAGAAGAGAAATTTATGGATGAAATACATTATAAATCCCCGATCTGAAGAAAAAATAATATAGGGTGAAGGTCATCAGAATCCGATATAAGAATAACCAAACCAACAACAAAAATCATGTAAGAATACTCTATTCCTGAGGCAGGAATACCCATGCTTAGTTGTGATGAAAATCATGGCTACCAAATCAAGTACACCACAGATCCATGAAAAAGGTATACATAAAATCAATGATCATGGCCACAAAAGAGATAAACAGTGGATCCATGTCAAAAGAGATCATAGCATTGAAAGAGATACACAATGAATCTATGTCTCAAAACCAGTGAAGGATATATGGAAACATGAGATTAATAACTGATCCTTCACATGTACCACTTTCATGAGTGGACGTGGTATTATCCAACACAACTTGGGAAATAAGACAAAAGAGATGATGCTACTACATTCACCAGGTTTTCAAATCAATTGTCATGGTACAAGTATACACTATGTGAATAGATGTGTTGGAGTCGAACCCAATGAGACACCATTTGATTACTAGTCATTGATGTATATTGTTAACAAACATGAGACAACCCATTGATAATAGGTGTCAAGGTACCTAATACATTCTAACAAGAGAGAATAAATGAGTTGATGTCAAACACTTGGAATAATCTATCAATCAAGGGACATTGATGTATTCCCACTATCAATAGCAAGGGAATCTACCATTGATGATCTGTAAATGGGAGGCTCATAGCCCAACCACTTCCTTGACATCGATCCCAAAGTAAATAATATTATCTGATGTATATGTTGTAAACTGACTCCATGTACCAATGGAATATTTTGATCAAAGGAGGTGGTGGAACTACCCATACACCTAAGTTGACCATTCACTCAAACCCCAACGATTATGTTCAGTATGACCAACTCTCCGCACAGACACATTATTACCTGAATCACCTATGGTTTCGAAACCGATCATGATATGTGTCAACATTAGAGGATATATGCTAGCATTCTTTGAGGATGCTTAGAATAGTTTGTAGACCGTTACAAGTGAATATTGGAGCAAGACAAATGTACATAAAAGGAAGATTCCATAACACCCTGTACTAGGTCAGGAGCATGAGAATGTTCATTTTGATACACACAACATTAGGAAATTTTAGACAAAGGAGTACACATTATTTCTAGTAGATAAACATAGTATAGTCACTTTTCTTGCTAGGGTTCATGCTAAAAAGGTTGACAACAAATAATACTAGCGATGGGGTTTCTCCTCATGCTAGGGTTACACATGGAGAGATTGGATAACGAAGAAGAAATGTGTGGGGAGATCTCCTCACACTAGGGTTGCACACACATAGCTTGGAAAAAAAGAATAACATGAGGGAAGATAGCAAGTCAATGGAGCATCAAACCACAATAACCAAATGTGGGTACATTGGCCACTAGAGAAAGGAACGTTGTGGACATCAAACAAGTCATGGATTCATTTAGGAACCATACCCAGGCGTGTGTATGTTGGGTACCAAAGATAATGTTTTCATGATATTCCTAACAATAGAGGAACAACCATCGATCTATTAGGCATACCATAGGTAGAGAGTAAATCTATATTTGGCAATTTTTCATTACCAACATCTCTAGGAGGAGGGTTGTGGATTTCCTTGATGGATAAGAGTCAACAGTATAGAACAATTAACAGTTGGGACTGTTGGAAATTGATGACAAAGAATTCCTTCTATTATTCAACATTGGTTTCAACTAAATAGACTAAGTTAGAATATGGATATGAGTGCATTTAATATTCAATTTCTTATGTAAATTGTGTATAAATTGCTATAAATTCATGTATGCCCATAGAGGCTATAGAGAAATGAGTGGAGTGAGCCTTTTTTTAATCTTCATGCTATGAACAATAATAAAACTCATACCTCTACTTGGTGGGCGTAGCCCAAATTTGGGCGAGCCATGTAAACTTCTGCGTTTTGTTATTGTTTTTCCATCTGATATTTGATTATGATCTATTTTTTCTGCGTATTATATTAAGATTGTGGTTGTTTAAATTAACAGTTGGTATCAGAGGCAGTCAGAGGCCACATAAAATGCAATAGCATGTAGGGAATCCGAGGCATGTTGTTTTTTAGAGGAGCATTGATGCAGTGCCGCATTAGTAGACAAATGCAAGAAATGGGCCATAGATTTGCAAGAAAGGAAATTTCTCAAAGCAGTTTACATAGCCGGTAAATCCAGGGTTCTGATCAAAAAGCTAAAATTGGGTCCGAGTGTGCGCATTGGTCCTTCAACCAGAGACCATGCAGTAATTGGCAATTGACTATTCATTCATTCATTGTATGCATCCCCAACATGCATTCAAATCGCCAACTCCATCTGTAACACTGGGAGGCCTCTTTTCACATCAGCATTCGTCTGGTCAGTGCATGGGGAGTGATGTTAATAAATCAGGGCTAGACTCTCCGGAGGAAGGGAGCGTTGATTCTCTTCTACAGTTACATTTTTCTCAAGATCCGACATCAATGCTAGCCTATAACTGTAAGGGGTGCACTGGTTCTCTTGTTGGGGGCACGTTCTTCTCAATTTTCTTATGCATCGGTTCTCATTGTGGGATAAAGATCGATCACATGTAGCATCTTTGCAATGCATGTCCATGTATAGATGAGGACTGCCCAAGGATATTGAAGGAGCGGATTAAAAAGTGGATGTAATACTTGAAGCAACAGAGGCCGAGAAATCTGAGAACGTTTGAAATGGTGAAAACTCAGAGTGCTAAATTTGAAATTGAGAAGTTCAATGATTTGCTCATGCAACAAGGCATGGTGAAGGCGCTTTTGGGAAAGTCAAAGAAACCTGTGACCATTTCAGATGAAGAGTGGGAAGAGATCGATGCGAGAGCACTGAGTGCCATATGTGTGTGTTTGGCCGATGATCTTATGTCCAACATTGTTATGAAGAAGACAACAACCGGTTTTTAGACGAATATGGAAATCTTGTATATGATGAAATACTTGATGAACAAGATCTTCTTGAAAAGACAATTGTACATTTTGCACATGAAGGAACGTACAAAAATAACTGATCATTTAAATACTTTTAATACCCTTTTAGTCCAGTTGACTAGCATGGGAGTGAAATTTGAATCTCAAGACAAGGCGATTACATTATTGTGTTCTTTGCCCGAGTCATGGGATCACTTTGTTACCTCTATTAGTTTCAATTCAATAGAAAGTATTGAGTTTGATGTTATTGTTGGAGATTTATTGTCTGAGGAAACAAGGAATAAATCCAATTTAGAAACCTCTACATCTGAGGCAATGGTGGTCGGAGGAAGACCTAAATAAAGAGGACATGTTCAGAGGGATTTATCTCAGTCAAAGTCGAAGGGAAACAAGAACAAGCTTAAGTGCTAGTTTTGTGGCAAATTTGGACACCTGAAGAAGGAATGTTGGGAACGACAACAAGACTACAAAGGAGACGAAGGAATCAAATACAGTTGAGACAAGTTCAACAGCTAGTTCAGGTATGGTTGATGAAGTTTTAATAGTTAGTATTGTTTCACATCATGATCAACATTGGCTATTAGATTCTGGTGCTTCAAATCACATGTGTCTTCATAGAAACTAGTTTACTACTTACCAGTCTATAGATGATGGAATTGTTTACATGGGAAATGATACATCATGTAAAGTTGTGGGAATTGGTAGCATTTGAATTAAGATGTTTGATGGATCTATTAAGATACTAACTGATGTGAGACATATACTTGAGCTTAGGAAGAACCTAATCTCTTTGGGAGTCTTAGATACTAGAGGATATAAAAGTATTTTTCAAGGTAGAGTTATGAAGGTCTACAAAGGAATCCTACTGGTTATGAAAGCAAAGAAGGTTGGAAACATGTTTCTGTTAGAAGGAAGAACCGAGTTAGATCATGCGATAATTGTATCTAAGAATGACAATGATTCTGTTAATGTGTGGCATCAAAGGTTGGGCCATATGAGCGAAAGAGGATTAAAGGTATTATCTGATCGCAAGTTACTTCCTAGTCTAAAATCTTTAAAGTTAGATTTATGCAAGCATTATATTTATGGGAAACAAAATAGGTAGAGATTTAAAACCAGAAGACACACCAGTGAGGGAATCCTTAATTATATCCATTCTGATGTTTGGGGACTATCCCCTACTATTTCGTATGGAGGATCATCATATTTTTTTTACTTTTATAGATGATTTCTCTAGGAAGGTGAAGATCTATATGTTGAAGAGAAAGGATGATGTATTTACAGTTTTCAAGCAGTTTAGAGATTTAGTGGAAAAGAGCACTGGTAGGTCCATTACATGTTTAAGAACTGATAATGGTGGTGAATTTATGTCAATGGAATTTGATAACTATTGCAAGGAGTTTGGGATTGATAGGCATAAAACCACTACTTATACTCAACAAAACAGAGTTGTTGAACGCATGAACATGACTCTTTTAGAGAGAGCAAGGAGTATGCTTAGTAACGCCAACTTGCAGCAGGAACTGTGGGAAAATGTAGTAACTACAACTTGTTATATGGTGAATCGATCACCATCTACAACAATAGAGTGCAAGATTCCAAAAGAGGTATGAATAGGTCACCCTTGTAATTATTCTAATCTTAATTTTTTTGTTTGTGAAGCCTATGCTCTAATTCCGAAACATCGGGCGTTCTAAATTAGATAAAAAAAATGGATTATCTTTATTGGGTATGGTGATGGTATTAAGGGGTACATGTTGTGGGATCCTACTTCCCACAAGATCACCATTAAAAAAGATGTAATATTTGATGAATCATCTCTCATCAAATCAGAAGCATATATTCAAATGAAACATGTAGAAGTACTGAAATATCAACAAATTCAGTTTGAAACTCATTCAACTGTAGATGAAAGTGAACATGAACAAGTTTTTGAAGATTCTCATGAAGAGGTTTCTACATAAGAAAACATGGTTGATAATGACATTCAACATATTGTGGATAAACCACAAACTTCCCTAAGGAGGTCTACACGGGTCAGAGTTCCTCCAAGAAGGTATGATGATTTTGTTTCATCGGTTTATTTAAGTACTAATGATGATGAACCTTCATGCTATCAAGAAGTTGTGGAGGGTTCTAATAGTGAAAAATGGAAAGAAGCAATGAAGGATGAAACAAATGCTTTAGCGAAGAATGCTACATGGGACCTGATAAAATATCTAAGAAACAAGAAAACTGTAGGTTGCAAGTGGGTCTACAAGATGAAGAAGGGTGTTGATGATAAGGTAGAAAGGTACAAAGCAAGGATGGTTGTGAAAGGATATTCTCAGAAAGAAGGAATTGAATTTCATGATATTTTTTCACCAGTTGTTAAGATCGTTTCAATTCGAAGTGTGTTAGCAATGGTTGCATTACTTGATTTGGAGTTGGAGCAGCTAGATGTTAAGATTATTTTCTTACATGGGGATTTGGATGAGGATATTTACATGGAAAAACCTGAAGTGTTCATTTAGAATCACAACAAGAAATTTGTTTACAGGCTCAAGAAATCATTGTATGGTTTGAGGCAGTTGCCCAAACAATGGTACACTAAATTTTACTCTTTCATGATGAGCCAAAATTATACAAGGAGTGAGTATGGTCATTGTTTACTTTAAGAAATTTAACAATGGCATATTCATTATCTTAGTATTGTATGTTGATGATATGCTTTTAGCAAGAAAAATCACAACTGATGACTTTTGATATGAAAGATCTAGGAGCAACGAAATAGATTTTGGGCATGGAGATATTCAGAGATAGGAGGAATGGTAAGATTTGGTTGTCACAACAAAAGTATGTCTAGAAAATACTTTTGAGGTTTGGTATGAACAATGTGAAACTGGTTTTTGTACCTTTAACTTCCCATTTTAAGATTTCTTCAAGTTTATGTCCTAGCACAAAAGAAGAAAATGAACATATGTCTCGAATAGATTATACTAATGCAGTAGGAAGTTTAATGTATGCGATGGTTAGTACAAGACCATTCACATGTAGTTGGGGTTGTTAGCAAATATATGACAAATCCAGGTAAAGAGAACTAGGCAACAATGAAATGGGTGCTTCAGTATCTAAGGGGCACACATGATTACTCTATCACCTCTAATGGTGGTTGTGAGTTAGTCTGTGGATCTGTTGATTCTGATTTTAGGTGATTTGGACAAGAGGATGTCAACTTCATGATATGTCTTTACTCTTGCAGGTGGAGCTATTAGTTAGATGTCAAAGCTACAAAACATTGTTGCTTTATCCACTACAGAAGCAGAATACATAGCTACTTCACATGCTTGCAAATAGGCAGTTTGGTTAAAAGGTTTGTTTGGTGAGTTTGGAAGGATGCAGGACAAAGTAAAGCTACTTTGTGATAGTCAAAGTGATATTCACTTGGCCAAGAATCCATCCTACCAGAGTAAAACTAAACATATTCCTATTAAGTACCATTTTGTAAGATGGGTCATCGATGAAGGTAGAGTTTATCTTGAAAAAGTTCATACAAAAGAGAAATGCGGAGACATGTTCACAAAACCAGTACTTTTAGAGAATCTATGATGGTGCTTGGCTTCTCTTGGCTTGCAGAAACAGTGATGAACAAAAGAAGGAACGAGGTATCAAGTTAATTGTTGTCAAGGTGGAGATTGTTGGAAATTGGTGACAATTGAATCCTGTTATTATTCAAAGTTGGTTGCAACTAAATAGACTAAGTTAGAATATGGATAGGAGTGCATTTAATATTCAGTTTCTTATGTAAAGTGTGTATAAATTGCTATAAATTCATGTATGCCCGTATTGATACCTATGCTTGGTGGACATAGCCCGAAGTTGAGCGAACCACTCAAACTTCTGCGTTTTGTTATTGTTTTGCCATCTAATATTTGATTATGATCTGTTTTTACATCGTATTAGTTTAAGATTGTGGCTGTCTAAATTAACAAGGACTGGACGCGCTACCTCTCATAAATAGGCTCAAGAAATACTTCACCCATTGAAGAAAACATGCGACTAGCTACAGCTCACCCATAACCATTTTAGTAAGATGTATAATTCCAATTTCATGGATTACCAGAAACATTTAATATAGAATTACATCAATCACTTATTGATCACATTTCATGGATTACCAGGAACATTTAATATAGAATTACATAAGTGAAATTAACCCAATCACTTATTGATCACACAGATTAAACATAATTAAAAAATCATAACAAGATTTTATCATAAAAATTTAAATGGAAAAACCAACATTCAATTGGCTTCTGCCAATATTTTATTATTGAAATTCAATAATTAACATGATTACATGTTCTGGTTAAACTTCTTGCTTCTCAGTGAATTCTCGGCAGCAGTCTCCTTCGTCTCTTCACCAAAGAAAGCTCTCTCCATCTCCAAAACCTAGCATATCGAAGGTCCACGGAATAGATGGAAAGTCAGACTTCCTCAACTCTTCAATTTCTCCAAGTTCTAAAAATACATTTAAATAAAAAAAAAACAGCGTACTCTCCATATAAAAACAATATTATGGATAACGTGCTTTGGTGATATATATATATATATATCGCCGAACAACTTAGAAACACACATAATTTAATTCTTTGAGAACCAGAACGTCCTTTGGTGCAATTTCTATTTCATTATATATGGCCGAACTTTGCCAACTTAGAAATACCTTTTTTTCCCACGGGAAAACAATAAAATAACAGCATTCCATGACTACAATCCTAACAATAGATTCGGTCAGCACAAAGAAAAGTTGTATGCAGCTATTATGTCACTGTATAGATATTATATTCTATGGAGATAGAATGCATGGCTTGCACAAGAATACCATTATTATTTAATATTAAACATTTTAACATATATCCATCATCAATTATTTGCAGCCATATTTCCTCGCGAGGGCAATGGTGACTATTATACTGGACGATCTTCAGCTTCCGCTACATCGAGATTGACCATGTTCATATATTGTCAAAAAGATTGTCAAAAAGGCCTTCAGAACGTGGAAACAAAGTCGATTTCACGTACGCAGCATAGCACTTTGCCAACAACGCTTTAGACTTGTCTTAAGAATATGGGCACGTTATTGGCATATCTCCATGACTTTTACACTCTGAATTTTATTCTCTTCACACAAACAAAAAATATTTAGCTCTATTTCAACTAGATTCCATTCACATGCAGTGTCGTTTCGCATTGCAGATCTTGTTGTTTCCATTCAAGTCAAAAAGGGAGAATTTGTTGTTTTGGTGGTTAGAACCACGAGGATCATCATGCCCATCCTAAGAAACCAAGTCACCAAATACGTAAGTGGCATTTCTCAACCCCTCTAATAAAATTTTGAATTCCAAACACATTCTCAACCCCTCTAATAAAATTTTGAATTCCAAACACATTTTTTCTGTTGTTATAAAAAATAGACACCAACACTTCTTATGACTCTTTACATATGATAACATAACATCCTCCCAATCCCAACAATATCAATAGTTGTAATGTTATCCTATTCATGGATCAATTTTGTAATCTACCTCTACAATTTGATTGACCTAGCATCCCTAAATCTGACAACATTGATCCACTATACACACATTACACATGACGTTTTTGTCTCAATTTACCATCCCACCACCAATTGATGATAATAAAACCCCTCCCCTAAAGAAGAAACCTCATCTATGGTTCCTTCCATACTCTACAGATATCATTACTCTCTAGACTTTGTGCCTCTTCCCATACCACCCCACAACTTTACCAATCTTCTTTCAATATATAGCTTAGAGCCCCACCATATCATCATGCTCCAAACAACCTATTAACATCACTCTACTAGACCAACCAAATTCTTCATCTAGACTACCTTTTTTATCAACATTACCCTCTTCTTATCCATCACCATAGAAGATACCATAATTTTCTCCTTGCCTAATGACCATGATATCATAGAAGATACCTATGCTACCATCTAATCTCTAAAAGAAGATACAAAGGTTTCTTCTCTTTGCACCCCATGCCTACCAATATTAAAGATTTGTAAATTGACCAACTTGGCTTCATAATGGCGTCAATATCACATCTGAAGGTCATACATCCTTTAGATAGGATATGTGTGGTGTCTCAAGGCCTTGTTCATGGCCCTTGAGCTCAAGAAGCTTCATTTAGGGCCCAATGCCCTTGTTTTCCTTCCTCAACCATGGTACAGGCCCTAAGAGCCATTCTTATAACATACTAATGGTACCCATATTCCTAGTCAAATTCCAAAGATCGGATACATAGGTATGAGGTGATTATTCAAGAAATAAATAATGAAACTTGATCTTGAGAAGATTCATATAGGACTTAAGCACCCTAAGTTCCATAAGCGGTGCACAAAACCTCTTAATGATATTGACGTCCAATGTAAAGGCCGTAAAAACCAACTATCCTGTGAAAAAGCTCCAAGTGGCACCCATATCCTACCTTAAGTTTAGATATCTCTTAAAGAGGATATATGTGGTTATTCTAGGCTTGGTTCATGGCTACTAAGATCAAGATTCTTTCTTTAAGTTCTAAGGGTTTTTTTTTCCAGCCCTAGTCATGGTAGAGACCCAAAGACACATTCTTGTTGTACAAACATACTTATGGTGACCATATTCCTAGTTGCTATCCTTGTTCATAGCCATGAATACTGAGAAGATGTTTTTAGCACCTAAGTCCCTTGTTCTTCTTCTATAGTCATGGTATAAGCCTTGACTTGCATATGTGGTGTGGAAAATTGCTTAATAGCACTCATATGAAGCATTTTATATGAAGTATGAAAGGAGACATTTGTTATACTTGTGTTTTCCACCATAGGCCTTGCAAGTAAGCTATTGAATATAATGAAGCTCAATTAACACTTGTACCAAGGAAATTTATCATGGAAAGACATAAAAATCCATAGCCATGCTTTTCTCTAGAAAAAGAGTAATAGGTTATGGTTTCCTAAAAGACAAGTCATGGTTAGTCATTAGTTTTCCATACTAAACCCAAAACCACCCCTTAAACCTTAAAGAATTAGAGAAATTAGAGAATTTTGAGGATATCAACAAGGCATGGTTTGGTAAAAGTGCATTATTATGCAAGGAAATTGGGCATGACTTATATTTTTATAGTTCACATTCCATTAACCCTATACCCAAGTTCCTAGAAATGTCTATAAGAAAAGGCCAAATGAGCATATGAAAACACAAAATCATCCTTAGATTGGTAAAACAAAGCAAGAGTATTTATCATTAAGCTTGTTGTATGTTGTTAAGTGTTGAATATGAGCACTAATGTGACTACAACCTAAGTGAGATCTTTCATTTTCCTCTTACCATGATACAGCGTATCGTTATACCTCTTCAACAAAGCCAATTTGTGGCTAAGGAGCAAAGTTCTAGGTCTTGGAGCTAGGCATACGGTGAAAATCAAATGCCAATGTATTATCTACTTGCTATAATTATTTTCTTAATATATATCTATACTCTTTTCTCTCCAAAAAAGTCATCGTAATTCATATATATATATATATATACATTTTTTGATTGATTGTATCTTGAGTTTGATTTCGGTTGATATCAATAGGTTTGAGCTCTTAGATTAGAGTTTCTTCATGCCATTCTTATTTTTGATGACATGAAGGTTTGAGGAAGGTCTTATTTGTATGTTTGTTGTG
>ML803711.1:132126-148172 GCA_009831015.1 Picea engelmannii
TTAGCAACTGTGCTAGTAATATATATCCACCATCAATTATTTGCAGCCATATTTCCCCGCGAGTTGGAAATGCGGTAGGGCAATGGTGACTGTTATATTGGACTTCTGACGCGGCCTTCAGCTTCAGCTACATCGAGATTGACCATGATCATATATTGTCAGAGATCGAACGTGGAAACAAAGTCGATTTAACGTAGGCAGCATAGCACTTTGTCAACAACGCTTTAGACTTGTCTTAAGAATATGGGCACGTTATTGGCATATCCCCATGACTTTTACACTCTGAATTTTATTCTCTTCACACAAACAAAAACTATTTAGCTCTATTTCAGCTAGATTCCATTCACATGTAGCTGGTGCCATTTCGCATTGCAGATCTTGTTGTTTCCATTCAAGTCAAAAAGGATAATTTGTTGTTTTGGTGGTTAGAACCACGAGGATCATCATGCTCATTCTAAGAAACCAAGTCACCAAACACGTAAGTGTCATATCTCAACTCCTCTAAGAAAATTTTGAATTCTAAACACATGTTTTCTGTTGTTATAAAAAATAGACACCAACACTTCTCGTGACTCTTTACATATGATAACATAACATCCTTCTAATCTCAATAGTTGTAATGTTATCCTATTCACGGATTAATTTTGTAATCTACCTCTACAATTTGATTGATCTAGCATCCCTACATCTGTTAACATTGATCCACTAGATACACACTACACACATGACTTTTTTGTCTCAATTTACCATCCCACCACCAATTGATGACAATAAGACCCCTCCCCTAGATCACAAAGGAAGAACCTTCATCTATGGTTCCTTCCATACTCTACACATAACATTTCTCTCTAGAGTTTGTGCTTCCTTCCCATACCACCCCACAAATTTACCAACCTTCTTTCAATATATAGCTTAGAGCCCCACCATATCATCATGCTCCAAACAACCTATTAACATCACTCTACTAGACCAACCAAATTCTTCATCCAGACTACCTTTTTTATCAACATTACCCTCTTCTTATCCATCACCATAGAAGATACCATGATTTTCTCCTTGCCTAATGACCATGATATAGTAGAAGATATCTATGCTATCATCTAATCTCTAAAAGAAGATATAGATGTTTCTCCTCTTTGCACCACATGCCTATCAATATTGAAGAATTGTAAAGTGACAAACTTGGCTTCTAAATGGTGTCAATATAAAATCCCAAGGTCATACATCCCTTAGAGAAGATATGTGTGGTGTCTCAAGTCCTTGTTCATGGCCCTTGAGCTAAAGAAGATTAATTTAGGGCCCAATGCCCTTGTTTTCCTTCCTCAACCATGGTACAGGCCCTAAGAGCCATTCTTATTGTGCAAAACATACTAAGCTACCCATATTCCCAGTCAAATGCCAAAGATCCCATACATAGTTATGAGGTGTCTATTCATGAACTAATTCATGAAGCTTGATCTTTAGAAGATTCATATAGGACCCAAGCACCCTAAGTTTCATAAGTGGTGTACAAAACCTCTTAATGATATTGAGGTCCAATGTAGAAGCCGTAAGACCCAACTATCATGTGAAAAAACTCCAAGTGGTACCCATATCCTACCTGAAGTTTAGAGATCTCTTAAAGAGGATATATGTGGTGGTTCTAGGCCCTGCTCATGGCTCTACTAAGATCAAGATGCTTTGTTTACAGTCTAAGGACCTTGTTTTCCAACCCTAGCCATGGTAGAGACCCAAAGACACATTCTTGTTGTACAAACATACTTATGGTGACCATATTCCTAGTTGGAAGCCTTGTTCATGGCCATAAATACTAAGAATATGTTTTTAGCACCTAAGTCCCTTGTTCTTATTCCCTAGTCATGGTATAAGCCATGACTTGCATATGTGGTGTGGAAAACCACTTAATAGCACTCATATCACAAATATAATAAAAAGAGAAAGATAAGTAACTCCACACCTTGAGAATGAGAGAGAAGAATGAATGAGAAGCATCTTCAAGGGAGAAACCTCTTTTTACAATATAACAAACGTACAAGATGATATGCTCCAAAAACTAAGTATCCTTGGTATATAGGATACAAATGGTACAATTACAATTAAAGGATCTAGATGACCAATAAGAACAACACTATTATAACAATATAAATGTCATAATTCAATATTTAAAGCTTAGCATGCCCCACATCTTCAAACAATTTTTCCCTCAACAATTGATTAGATATGGATGTTTCTACATGAAGAACTCATCTTTCCTTGTCATTTCTTTGATTGGTAGGTTATTCTAGACTCTAGTTGATGTGATACTTAGTAATTGCTCGATTTTGTACTTTCTTGATCCTTATTTCAAGGATTTTTTCTATTTCTAGTATTATTTTCCCTTCTTCATTATACTCTGGTAAAATAGTCTAAACTGGGATCTTGCCACCTATTGCCTTGTTTAAAAAAGAAACATGGAATTTTGGATGTACACATGAAGATGGAGGAAACTCCAATTTGCAATCGATACTTCCAATCCTTTGCAACATCTTATAGGGACCATAGTACTTTGGTGTTAATTTTTGTCCTTATTTTTCTCCTTAAGGGACATCTATTTCTTTGGTTGTAACCTCAAAAATAGTCAATCCCACACTTCAAATTCTCTTTCATTGCAATGTTTATTTGCTTTTTGTTTCATCTTATTTTGTGCTATAGTTTTCCTTCAATAGTTAGAGAATCTATTTCTAGTGCTCTGTGTGGTCCTCCACTACTTGAACCTTCACTTTCCATGTCAAGTACGATGTGATGGATTGATGATGATAGCCATAAAGTTCCATAAATGGAGACATTTTATATGAAGTATGAAAGGATACATTTGTTATACTTGTGTTTTCCACCATAGACCTTGAAAGTAGGCTATTGGATGTAATGAAGCTCAATTAACACTTGTACCAAAGAATTTTATCATGGAAAGACATAAAAATCCATGGCCATGCTTTTCCCTAGAAGAAGAGTGGTAGGTCATGGCTTCCTAAAAGATAAGTCATGGTTAGTCATTAGTTTTCCATACTAAACCCACAACCATCCCTTAGACCTTAGAGAACTAGAGTATTTTGAGGATATCAACACATGGTTTGGTAAGAGTGCATTATTATGCATAGAACTTGTGCATGACTTGTATTTTCCTAATTTACATTCCATTAACCCTATCTCCAAGTTTCTAAAAATGTCTATATGAAAAGGCATGAAAACACAAAAGCATCCTTACGTTGGTAAAACAAAGCAAGAGTATTTAGCATTAAGTTTGTTGTATGTTGTTGAGTGTTGGGCATAAACACTAGCGTGACTAGAGCCTAGATGAGATCTTTCATTGTCCTCTTACCATGATTCAGTGTATGGTTATACTTCTTCAACAAAGCTAGTTTGTGGCTAAGGAGCAAAGTTCTAGGTCTTGGAGCTAGCGTACGGTGAGCATGAGCATACGACAATCAAATGTCAATGTATTATCTACTTACTACAATTCATTTTCTTAATATAGATCTATACTCTTTCCTCTCCGAAAAAAAATCATTGTAATATATATATATATATATATATATATATATACTTTCTTCTTCGAAAAAAATCATTGTAATATATATATATATATATATATATATATATTATCTTGAGTTTGATTTTGGTTGATCTCAATAGGCTTGAGCTCTTATATTAGAGTTTCTTTCATGCAATTCTTATTTTTGAAGTCATGAAGCATTGTAATATATATATATATATATACTCTTTCCTCTTCGAAAAAAATCATTGTAATATATATATATATATATATATATATATATATATATATATTATCTTGAGTTTGATTTTGGTTGATCTCAATAGGTTTGAGCTCTTATATTAGAGTTTCTTTCATGCAATTCTTATTTTTGAAGTCATGAAGGTTTGAGGAAGTTATTGTTTATATGTTTGTTGTGCAGGTGAATAGGTGGAGCATCTATGTAGGAGATCGATACGTTGGATAACAAATGGTTTAAGGTATGTTTTTCTTTCTTAATTCCTTCCTTTGCATGTAATATGTATGATTATCTCTAGGAGAAAGATATAGTGATATATCATTTTGTATATTATTGTATTTAATTCAGCCAATAAGGCGATTAGCTTATCCATAGACAAATATTCCTAAACAGAATTGGAAAATCCATTGGGGAAGAACTTTGAATTTTTTTTTTTTTTTTTTTTTTGGAATTTTCCTTTCTCTTTTTCATGCTTGAATGTTTTTTAGAATGCGTGTTGTGTGTAATTTAGTCCTAAGTGCATGCAAGTTTGTTTCTTTCATATCTTCAAATTATCACATGCTTGCGACTATCTCTATGAATAATCATGGTCATCCATTCCTTTTCTACAGAAAACTCGCATCTACGCCTAGCCGCTTGTTTCTGACTCACATCTCATTTCCAAGCCTTTGACTACTAGTTGTTGAAAGGAAACCCATGACCAAGTCTTGTAGGTGACGTTTTGGAAATTTCTTAGTATTTTTCCTATTAAAGTGAATGTCTCCTAGATTGGGAAGGTTGTTGGGAATAAATTGAATGTCTCCTAGATTGGGAAGGTTGTTGGGAATTTGTTAACTAGACTTTGCATATATGGCATTATATATCTTGGCTCATTTGAATCATGATTAGGTTAAGTTGTTTTACATAACATTTGTTGTTGTTTGGTGATTTTCATTTATTTTAACTGGGAAACAATGAACTTGTCAAAATCAAATTTCATTTCATTTTCAAATTTGAGTGTGGGTTGTATTCCTTGTTTGATTTGTGTTGTAAGTGTAAAATATTTTCATCTCATAATCATTATTTTAGGTATTTTTGGTTTTCATTTAAAGTTGCACTAGTGCAATTGACTTGATTTGGGTTTTTAAAGATTTGAAAATTCTTTCAGAGTTCTTGGGTAGTTTTGTTTGTGAAGTGATTACTGCATTTTGGTTTGAAATTGTGAATAATAACCTCTTTCTCCCTTTCTTAGATATAATTCATCAAAAGTAAATGGAAGTACATTCTCTTTCATTTTTGATACCTTGTTTAATTCTTTGGATTGAAAGAGTGAAGAAGATCATCAACTCCACTCCATACTTTTGAGTAATCAATAGACCTAAAAACAAACAATTAATTAAAAAGAACTAGATGGGTTCTATAGAGTAAACACACACTTGTCTAGGTTATAGGGACTTGGTGTAGGATTGGAGAGTAAACTCTCCAAGGCCAAAAAATAGAACTAGGAATTGACTAAAGACATCTAAAATTAATTAGTAGCAAGGAAAAATTGTTGAGAAATAAAATCTAGCACATGTGTCAATCACTATGGTCAAGCTAAGAAAGTGGATCTGATTTCCCCTTTGATTTCCCCTATTCACTTGTTTGGTGGCATTATTTTGTATGTGGAGGCTTTATATTGAAGTGAAAAGTCCTCAAGGTGGTACCACTTTTCTCTAGAATTTCCGGCTAAAGAATTACTTTTGTATTCCTTAACCATACAAATAATATTAACCCATTAATGTTCCCCCTGACCACTAATTGTGAAGTGGTAACCTTAGTGTATTTTCCTAGGGCATCACATGGGTTATTGTAAGTGGGAAGTACTTGTGGTACCTAAGAAAAACACATAATCTTCGTTTCAACTCCCCTGAAGGATGCTCATCTTCATAAGGGTACTTTCACCTTGGGTGATTTTCTCATGAATGTTACCATAACTGTCTCTCACACCTTCACTAGCCAAGTCCCAGGGATTTCATCACCCCGCATTTTGATTTTTGGAAGGTCCCTTTGACTATCGATTTCTTGTCTATTGAATATTTATATTTTCTAGGGTGTGCTTCGTGGCTATTCCTGTCTATTTGAGATTCTTATTGTTTTGGTTTAAAAAACATATATCATTATGGATAACAAACCTCCTTGTTGCTCTAGTATATAGCAAGGAACAACAAAAATAAAGAAACTAACAACCACTAAGTGGTGGCGACTATCCACATCAGAGGACACAATCATAATACTTTTTGAAACTCATACATTATATTTAGAGTAGAGTGAAAAGTATGGGATACAATTCATTAATGAAATTCCTTCACCTAATTTCAATTCTTCTTTGATTAGTCATTTTGACCCTTTACTCGTTCAGGTGAGTGGACCTTGGTTTGGTGATCCTTTTTCATTTTTTTGCAATCCTCGCATGATTTCATGTGTTAGTGGGTCATCCAGTATGGGAGGATTTATTCCCACATCCCCCAATATGACTGGAGGAGTGACAATGACCACCTCCTTGCCATCAATTAGTGGGATAGCCAATTCCATGTCTATGTCTCTGACATCAGGTACCACCTTTTAGGGAATTCCACTAGTCACCCCTCTTTCTTCCATTAGTCTATTAACATTTAATATTACCATTTTTAATCTATCAATTCCTACACTTGGATTTGTTTTATATGGGGGGTTAAGCCTTGGTTTTACCACCAAAAGTGGGTTTCCACCTATTTTAGGTATTCCCATAAGTATGTCGACAATACATAAAAAAAAATTCTATTTGGTTGTAATTTAAATCCTAGGTCTGGTCTTATTTCCAACACTTCTACCAGTGATGGGGGAAATAATGTCTTTGAGAGTAGTAATATGGGGATGGGGGGGGAGGGGAGTTAATTTCATCAGGGTCATAAGGCCCATAATATATTCATCAAAATCTATTTTCCAACACAAAGTTATCTTTCTTGGCTACTTTGAATCTATTAGATTTATCTAGGTTGAAAAATGACCCCATCAAACATCAATCCATGTGGCCAACAATACCCACTAAATTGCCATAAGATATTCTTAATTTTGTTAGGAAACCTTGGGAATAGCCTTCAATGCATGTCATGACTTACCACTTATGGTTTCCATATAACTCATTGGTGGATGATAACATCAAATTTTTATTTTTCCATAGAACCTTGACAGGAAATGATATCGAATGGTATATTGAGATGTCATGTGCTTCATTTAGTAAGTTTTCATCTTTGGCATTGTTGTTTTTGACACATTTCCAACTTCCCGTATGATATAATACTATAATATAATTTTTGGCATCTTTACATCAAAGTATTTCCATGCATATCTATGATCATATTCATGAATGGATATGGTTGCATGGCTCATCAGAGATAAAATTATGGATAAGTTTATACCTAATTGGTTAGTGAAATCATTCTTACCTCTCATTACCAAGTATGTATCTATGTTAGGGTTTGTAACTGAAGAGAAAGTAATTGTATGATCAACCTCTAAACTTTATTTATTCTGAGACTAACATCTTATATGATATAATCATACATGATCCTTGGCCATCAATAGATCCATCCAAACCTATTCCAAGACTACATGTTGATGGCATTGTTGATTACATGTCCCATGCTTCTATTGGCCAGTTGACTAGACAAATGAGTGATATGTCAACATATATGAATCCACCAACAAGTGTGCCAACACCAAAAAATTCCATAGTCCAAACCTTGACCTCCAATGATAATTTTTTTTAATTGACAACTGTGAATAATTATTAGAAACCTGAAGGAAAGAAGAAAAATAGAAAGAAGAATTATAACCCTAGGAAAAGGATTTCCCCTAATATAAATGCTAAGGCGGGAGGCATGAAAGAGAAAAAGAAACTAAAGTTTCCATGCAATATTTGAAATGGATACCATCTTACTCATTAGTGTCCTCAAATGGAATATTTTCACGAGTACTTAGCTCATCAAAGATCCCCACAAGTACCTATTATCCTAAGAAATATTTTCCCACTATAGTAACAACAAATGGTTGCAACAAAACCTACACCTCCACAAGAGGGTACACAAGGAAACCCTCAAAAGGGAAAAATTCCCTAAATGGAAATGTGTACATGTGTGACCAATTATTTAATTTTAAGACTAGAGATTGTAATTATGAAACTTCTGAGAGTGGTATTTTAGAGAAGGCTCAATATTCATCTCATCCTGGTGTCCCTCTCTAGATAGATAATCCATCCTTTGATATGGTTCTTTTCTCACCTAAGGGTGTTTTACGAAGGTCGATGCATAACTCAAATGCTCGGGTTTACCACAATTATAGTATTGTGGAGGATTTATCTCAAAAACCATGTGCCATGTATTCCCTCGAAGTCCTTCAAAGATACCCGATGTAGTGAAAATAATTGTTGATAGTAATATGAAAATTTGATCCCTCATATACTTACTTAATTAGCCACGAAATTGATTAGAGTCATCGTAGGATCCCTCATGAAATTTATTTCCAAATTAAATTGACTTCACATGGGACCAACATCTTCAGATGCATTGTTGATGAAGGATCCTCAACTTGCATCATGTCTTTGTCATGTTGGAGAGCCTTAGGTTCTCGAGGTCTTGTTCAAACAAACATAAAGTTAAAATAATTCAATGGCCATATATTCAATCCTCATGGAATCATTACCACCTTTCTTGTTGAGTTAGGTGGAAAGACTATTTTGGTTGAATTCAAAGTATTCGATGCTCCTCTAAACTACAATATTTTTTTGGGATGTAGTTGGTTTTATGTGATGATGGTTGTTGTGTCTTTGGTATTTATTGTTTTCTACTTTCGTCATGAAGGAAAATTGGTTAGTATCGATCAATTTTCCTATTGTAAACTAGATTCTAGGATTAATGTCGGTACAAACATTCCATTCATCAGTGGTTCCATGAGTGCTTACAGTGGATTCCCTTTAACTCAATAGTGGGAATCACACACGAAGATGAGGCTCAATTATACTCTTCTTCATTTGAAATAGTGTGATTTTCTAGATTGATGGCTGGTCATGATTTTTTATGGGATTTAATGATTGAATGTTTGTTTCCCAATGTTCCCTTCAAAATGTTGTTGATTTTTGTAATTTTAAGATCTGATAATGATTGCCTTATGATTTCAAACATATTTTAATTCCACTGTTATCATAGAATAATTACACACTGAAAATTTCAACTTAAATAAAACTGCAATGGAAATAAAAGAATCATAGAGAGATGGCCATGCATAATAGAAACAATATTTTTACTTTGGGAAACCCAATGTTCAGAGAAATCCCAACAATGTTTCTTAAGAAGAATTCAAGCCAGAAATTTCATCACCATTCAATGAAGAAACCGACACATAGAAAGTTGTGCCCTAGCATGAGGAAGATCCCTCAAGGATATCACAACACTAGACAAGGATATTGCACCACCAAAACAACTATTAATATTATCTAGAAATATTTCGATGGAACTACTGCTACTGCTGCACTAAAACTACTAGACTTGCGCACTATTTGAGGAGAGCTATGAGAGGTAATAATGAAATGATCCAACCTTTATTTATAGTAATTTGAGTCACCTTTATTTAATTGTGGGGCTGAATTATTCCTTTTTCCACCATAATTCATTTAATTCTTTTTCGGGGTTCCTTTAATACTTTAATGGAGTCAACTTGATCTTCTTATATTCTATTTTCTTCTTGTGCTTTCTGGATTCTTCTTTAATGGTTTTCTTGACACTTCCTTGTCTTATTTGGACTTCTTCTTTCATAGAAAAAATTATCATGAGCCATCTTGATTATCCATCTCCACACAACTATTTCTAGCACCTCGGGTCTTATACCTTTCCTTTTCAAATCACTATGACTAAGGACAAGTACCACACCAAGACCATTCACCACAGGTACACCCCTGTGAGTGAATGTCATCTCAATGTTGCCTGACATGTGGAAAGCACCTCAAGCACCTTGAGTCCATATCACTACTTTTCATGATCAAGGAAGGACTAAACTTGGGCCCATTTACCACAAGTACACCATTGTGATAAATTTATTCTATCTCCCTTGGTATGCAGACCAATCTAGGAGAAGGTTTGTCCGATGCTTACCATGGCCATTCACCATAGGTACACTTCTATGGGCGAATTTCTGCGTGATGCTACCACACACTAGAGGAACACTATCACCTTGAGTCTTCTGTCCTTTGAAGACTATGCCAAGGCGATTCTCCACCGGTCAAATCACCATAACCAATCCCGGGAGAATTTCTTCCCGATGCTTCCCAAACATCAAAAACTACTTATTTATTTTTCTGTTTTATTGCAATAAAGTAAAACTAATCTAAAAGACACTGGTTTGTTTTAAGAAATATGAGCCCGAGGTAACCTTTGGCCAATGATATGTAAAAAACACTCGAGATTGAATCATATTAGCACTAATACTAGCATTCACCAACTCTCAAGTATTATTTAAGAAACATAAATAAATGGCATGCATGCAACAATACACAAGAAGAATATTAGCAAGAAATAGTTATGTGGTTCACTTATACATAACAAATTATTTCACAAACTTTCGTTCAAAGATATATAATTTACTCAAGATAACTTAAAATAATTATGATCTTACTGATTTCTTATAGTTACTTAACAAAATGTAGAACAATCCACAGATCTGGTCACACACTTAAGTTTGGAAAAAATGTCTTTGGCTCTCTCTAAGATTCTAAATTAACTGTAGCAAGAAATAGTTCTTCAGACCAATTACAAAATTTATTACAGAAACCATCGACCCTTGTTGAATGGTTTATTTTCTTATATATCTAAAAAAAAAATCTAAAATTAACCTTAAATCTATTTTAATAAAAGAAACAAGTAATAATGTGGACTGGTCCACGTATCTTCTTTAAGTCAACACTTAGTCACTATGTGAGTAATTGAGAGGTTGTGCTTTGTCATATTCAGACCATTTGAAAAAAATATCTTCACACATGTGCATATAGGGGAAACAATGTTGGTCCATCAGTGCGGTGAAAAATCCCCTCATTTCCCCTGTGCGCTGACTATACTTATCCAACTTGGTAACCACGTATTCCATGACTATCGATGCTCAAATCAGGATCTCGATCAACTTTATGACCTGCCCTCATGCCATAGTGGTCATTTGGAGGACATATAATTCATATATATGGTCCCAACATACATGTTTTTTTACTCTGTCACTGATGTCCTGAAATTCTTCTGGGGGCTTGAACTCAAGAAACTAGATTTCCCACATTTTTTAATTTATTTTTTCCTAGTTATTTAGACACTCATCCCATATCTCTTTCATTTTTCATTGTGTCTCTACAACTACCCGGATCCAACACTTAAATTCTCTTTGAATTTTGTCCATACTATCCTCAATGCGAATCCTTATCCCATGCTCCACTTCGCGTAGACCTTTATGTATCTCTATGATAGATTCAATTTGGGACAGGGTTCTATATTTCTATTCATACCAACTTGGCATATCTTTATATGCTACAAGACATAGAAGTGTTTCTTCTTGGTAGATTACAGTCTTGGCCATGAGAATATCCATTCCAAGCTTGTACCTACTATACTCTTCTAAGAATTTAGTCTTTAGAAGAATCATTGCTTGGGTGGTGTTTTTGTAATAATCATCCTGATGTCTAATATTTTCAATCTCTCTTCTCATTGACTCAGCTTCTATCTCTTCTTCTCTAGATTGGTCAATGGTGGCATGGTATATATCCATCCCTACTCCCAAAAAATCATTAACCTTTTCCTTTTTCGTATCCAACAAGGTCTCTTTGGTGGTTATGACCACAATATTTGAAAGGGTGATATTCCTCTTCCAATGTGTTCTTTTTACCACTAATTGCCTCTTTTGGTCATAGGATATGGCTTCAATATCTACTACCTCATATACTGACTCCGATATCTATTGATCACCCCATGCCAACATATTTCCTATGCTTCTAGAAAATGGAAGTGTTCTAGGACAAGTGTCTTACCCTTATTAGTTGTTGGCATTTGACAACTCAATTCTTCTCTTTCCTCACCCACTATATGATATTTTATTGGTTCTGTGGAAAGACGCTTTGGAATTTTGGTTTGTCTCACTACTATCTCTGTGGATACCTCTTTTGTTTTTTCAGGAGAAATAATGTTTCTAGGAACGTTTTCTTTTTACACCTCTAGTGGTGTCATCTCCAAAGGAAATGAAGTGGTCAGTGGGTCAATAATTTCCTCTTCATTTGTTGGAGTAGTACTCTACTTCTCATTTACAACTCCTTTACTTACAATATGATCTTTGCTTGTTTATGTGGACATAACTCCAGTCAGTCCGGGAACTGTAATATCCCCTGGTGCATTCTATTTAGATACATTGGGTAGTGTAACCAAAAGGAAGTGGATGGAGAATCAATTGTTGTCTCTCCTCCTATTGGAGTGGTCACTATATCCCGCATGATCGTCCTCTTTAATTGTATCCTCTCGGAGATGTTTCTTATGGTATTCATTCTTTTCATTATCTTCTCTCCAAGAGGTTATATCTTTTGAACGATGTTCTTCACTTTCATTTCCATTTTCAGCTTCTTGAGCCTTATCTTTTTTGGGTGTCTATGACCCCAATTCTAGTTGAGTTGTGAAATTTTTAGTTGTTCTTGTTTCCACTGGTGGATCTTTTGGTTGTGTCTCCTCACATAGCATTCCTCCTTTCATAGTTGTGTTGGACTCATTTAAAATTAGGACTCCTTAAGTGTCAACATCCTCATTTTCATCATCATCTATCATTGTCAAATATACAACTTGGGGATCAAATATTCATGTGGTTGGCACCTCTTGCAAAACTTCAAATGATATGATTAGTTCTAGAAACCCTCCTTTTACCTATTCCATATTAATTTCAAGTTGAATACTAACTTCCTCTTGTTCCATTCCTCCCAGAGGGATATGTTTATCATGTCCTCTATTTACTTCTTCTTCATCCCTACTTTGTTGTTCTATGTGCTCAACTGCCATGTTTTGTTTAGATTCATGATTTTTTATTTTAGCTTCTATTTGGAGTCCTTATTCTTCAGCTATCCTTGTTTCCTCTAATTCTCTTTCCCTTATGGAATTTCCTTGTAGGGATGATTCTCCTGTTTTATTAATAAGTTCTACATGTTCATCAATAAACATGGCCCTAAACAAAGTCAAATTAGGTTGATATTTCCTTTGAAGTACCTCATCCCAATTTTGAGAATTTTTTGTGAAAGCCTCATATTCAAATTTATCATGAGCATATGGCCAATATGATACCACTTTCCCAACATGTTTGTATACTAAATACTTTAGATCATGCTTACAATACTTGCCCGTCAAGAGCCTATATTCTAAGTGGCTTGGTCCCTCTTGTTTCACCTGTGTAGTATCCTTTACAAAATAGTACCCCAATTGGAAACCATAAGGGATGCATGCCATTTTATTATCTTTAATCAATGAAGTGTTGTAACTTTATTAAAATGGTTTGATAAGATATTTCCCCCAAAACCAATTGTGTAATGTCCCCAAGGCCAAGCCCTATTGTAAATCTTGTTTATGAAATGAATTGTAAATATGTTTTATAGGTTGGTGAGCTGAGTTTATATAAGCTAGTGGGCTTATGTGATTGTTAGGCTAGAGAGCCTAAGTGTTGAAGGACAAGAGCCTTATTTTGTACCTGTATTTATGCAGAACAATAATAAAATATAAACATCGCCATGTGTAGACTGACCACGATGAATGAGTGATGGGGGACTAATCTTCCACAAAGTGGGCAAGGGAATAGG
The DNA here is from genome assembly GCA_009831015.1 of Picea engelmannii. Classification (NCBI taxonomy): domain Eukaryota; kingdom Viridiplantae; phylum Streptophyta; class Pinopsida; order Pinales; family Pinaceae; genus Picea; species Picea engelmannii. Next base: position 145,750 of record ML803711.1, read on the forward strand.
GGTTGGAAGGTGGGAAAAGGGACTAAGTGTTGAGACTAGGAGATAAGCCTAGGGGCTTAGGTCCTTGGGAATAATATTTTAATATTATTCCAAAAGACATGTGAATAATATGTTTTATCCTAAGTTCTTTTGGAAGGAAAAACAACTTCTGAATGGAAGGAACACATGCTGAAGGAATGCATGCAGTTGCATGGGTGACAAGTGTCAACCAAGGTGCATGCAAATAAAATGGCTGAGATGAGCCGTGTTGGGGCCTTCCTCCTTCATTCTACCTAACCATCTGAGCGTGAACCCATTCGACCTCGTGCACTCTGAAATAAAAAGGCCAGTGTCTATATTTGCATCGGGAAGGCTGGTACACCCCTTCAGTTGTGAACCGTTAATTCTGAGTCGACCCCTATGTGGACAAATCGTCACACATCATTGAGAACCTGAGCGTGATTCTATCCCATGCTGTCAAATTGAGAAAATGGAAGTGTCTCATCCTTGCTAAGCCTGGTTATGCTCTTGCACCGTTTTTTGTTGCCCAAGGGTGTTCGTGTCTGAATTCCTGTTGACTGTGGTGAACATGTAGTGTTGACCCTGTGTGGATTGTTGGCCAGTCATACAACACTCTCTCCAGGTGAGAGAGGTGGTTGAAGTTGGAAGAACAGGTTGCTTGACCTGTGAGGTACTCTCTCCAGGTGAGAGAGTCTATTGAGGAAGGAGAGAGCTCATGGAAGGAACCCTGTAGCTGTCGCAGAGCTCGGAGAATTATGGACCGATCTGTTACTGAAACGCAAGGCAAGGGAGGCTAGCAGTCGAAGGAATGTCTAGGTGACAAAGAAGGTGTATACTCCTGGGGTGGAACAGGCATGTGGGGAAGGAGAGTCTGTGGGAAGTGAGTATGAGTGATTCCTGGGAGAGAATTCCTTGGGCCTATGTGTTTTCCATATAACCTCAGCCTAGCCTAGGATTCCTTGCCTTGGGGTGGAGCTTAGTCCAAGCTCGGGGGTGACCTACTACTAAGCTTGATGAGCAGTGCAGTCTAAGGCTAGGAGGTTCATGGAAGGCCTGCACCCGGTTGGTGGAATAACCACCATTTTCAAAGAAAAGTACCAGATGATGTTTCAATTATGTTACTGCATGTCTGTGTATTTATAATTATCATGTACTCTGTTGTGCATATGAATTAATGTTAAATCCATTGATTAGTTATAATAACAGTAATTCTTATGCTCACTCTAAGTTTAAATTTGTTTAACCTGTTTTAAATGCACGTCATATATATATATATATATTTAAGCATGAGATTGTTATTCCACGAAGCAGCGCCTGGCCGACTGATGGAAAGGGGGCGTTATAGTATGATATCAAAGCATTACAGATTCAAGTGAAAGAGTGTTACAGTTTTGTATCAGAGCGTTACAGCTTCAACTGAAAGAGTGTTACAGTTTGGTATCAGAGCTTTACAGCTTCAACTGAAAGAGTGTTACAGTTTGGTATCAGAGACAAGGTATCGACGCTGAGCCTAGATGGGCCAGTTGAGTGGTATTTGGACCAAAGGTTTGAGGATAAATTGTGTCTGGAGGACCAATTTTGGACCTTTGAATGCTCCTGAGTGTCAAGGAGTTACTTGACCGTGTTACCAAGCTCAGGAGGTGTAGCAGTGTTATGAAACCGCAACCGATGTGGTATCTGGCCACATGGAGAGAGGACTCCACACCAGAAGTGTTGGAGCCATAGGATTTGTTTAGGGAAAAGGAGAACCTTTGTGACCGTTAGATCTGGAAAATGTGCATAGGGTTTAAAAACCCTTTGGATTTGCACAGGAACGTGGAAATCGCGATACACGAAACCCCGAATTCATTAGGACCGTCCATCGGGGGAACACGTGGTTGTCGGACGACATTTCGGCACCCGGGAAACCAAAAGGGAAGAACCTTGTTTTCGCAAGTCACGAAATAGAGAAACCCAAAATTCCGAAATGATCTACTGCAAGATACCAGATATATAAAATATGCAGAACAAAAATAAAATGCTAGAAAGGACAGAATAACAGTAGAATATCTAGCATAATCTTCACAATACACAGAAATGATATATGAAATAGCAACAGAAACAACACTTTGATTCAAATAGCAATGTTCACAGGCCTCTTCGAGGCGACAACCTCCAGTCGAGCAATGCTCTGTTACAATAATCTCTAAGCTAGGGTTTTCATACCCTCGACCCTTATTTATACTAAATGTGTCTATTAAGAGAAACATCTAGAGGAAGATCCTTCTAGAAGCGGAAGCTTCTATTAGGTCTTCTTACATTCGCCTTATTCTATTTTATTGAAAGGTCTTATTAATATTGACCTTTATTACATCTGAATACTTTGATCTACCTATGTGCGGGTTAGGACCTTAACATGTCCGCCCCCTTAAAAACAACCTTGT
>ML803711.1:164302-204687 GCA_009831015.1 Picea engelmannii
TAGGCCAATCCATACACAGGTGTTGTCTGATGCGCTACCACTCGAAGGGGTACCAACAGGGGTTACAAGGGTGGCCAACAGATGTGCGCTTAAGAACCACTTGTATTTCCTGCGTGTATGAATCCCTCAACCGTGGGTTTATGTGCATAACGACAGATCTCTGTGGCTTAAAGACATTGGAATACGTCTCTACCCTGAAAAAAAAATACCCACAATTTCTGCCAAGGAAAGTGCTCTGATACCACTTGCAAGATACCAGATATATAAAATATGCAGAACAGAAACAAAATGCTAGAAATGACAGAATAATAGTAGAATATCCAGCATAATCTTCACAATACACAGAAATGATATACGAAATAGAAACAGAAAAAACACTTTGATTCAGATAGCAATGTTCACAGGCCTCTTCAAGGGGGAAACCTCCAGTCGAGCAGTGCTTTGTTACAATAATCTCCAAGATAGGGTTTTCATGCCCTAGACCCTTATTTATACTAAATGTATCTATTAAGAGAAACATCTAGAGGAAGATCCTTCTAGAAGAGGAAGCTTCTATTAGGTCTTCTTACATCTGCCTTATTCTATTTTATTGAAAGGTCTTATTAATATTGACCTTTATTACATCCGAACACATTGATATACCTATGTGCGGGTTAGGACCTTAACATCTACATCGTAGATCGTAAGATAGGAACTTGACCATTGGATCAAGTGGAGGGGTAGACAGTAATTTTGGGATTTCGGCAAATGAAAGTTCAAAAGGTGTGGATGCACGGACTCCTAATGCTTGAAACCCCGAAACGTCGAAAGGATCTACACCGTAGATTTGAGAAAGGTCTAATTGTTGGATTTCACTTGGAATGGACGTGGACAGATGGGTTTGTACCATGTGCCAGTGGGAAAAAAGAAAAGTGAGCATGGTGGGACCCAATGAAGTCACCATAGATAATGTGGACCCTCCTGAGGGTGCCACTCGCCACTGTAGATGTGGATATAGTTGTGCTATGTGGGCTCGGAGGGTAAAGTAAATCAAGATTTTTGGATTCATAAAGGAGGAGCACGAGGGCTCAACACTCCAACTCACGAAGTCGTGAGTTGAGAGAGGTGTTATCACTTAGCCCTAGCCTATGGTTATATGTAGCAGGCGCTATCAAGGAGGGATCCATACCTGTATTGCATCTTGGGTATCGACGTTTGAAAGAAGAAGAGTCGAGGGTCTTCGACTCACGAACTCACAAGATCGCGAAGTTGTGAAAGGTTCCTTTGGTTACGAGGGTAGGGAGAAAGAGGGAGCTATCACCCAAAAGAGAGTATGAGAGTCTCGTGGATGGAGACCCTGAAACCAGAAGTCCCGAAATTTGCAGAGCCAAACAGAGCTCAGAAAACTTAATGGAATCGAAATGTTTTTCTTGTTCATGTTGGTTTATGAGTGTTGTAAGTTTCTTGAAGGTTTAGGGGCCTGAAAAAATTCGATTGATTGCACATTGTGTGTGCAGAGTTCAATGAGTGTTAGGTCAACCATGAATCTACGTTGAGTATAGAAATGGAAAAGGTATAGATTACCTCCGAAACATAGGACGAAAGGGTAGGAAGGGATGTCAACTTGGGAGTCGAAGGATCAAACTCTAATGGGCACAGAAAAGAGATGGATAAAGAAGGACATATGATAAAACTCATTGAAATATTGTAGAAAGATGCCCAGGCTCACCGAGCTGATAGACGAAAGTTCATGAGGGTCAGGGATCAATAGGGAGAATTCAAATTTAAAATGTTGAAGAACCTGGAAATAATAGAAAGGAAGTTGGAGAAGAGGAGTGTCTTAATCAAGAGAGAGAGTCGCAGGACCCCTGAGAGAAGAAGAAGATCGAGGAGTGGTAGAAGACATCATTGTCGCTCCCCAAAGCATTCCAGCAGGGAAGCGCACATTATTTCAAGCCCGTCCCCTACTAGAAAACACCGAACATATGGAAGGGATAAAGTGAAAGGAGAGATGAACAAGATCAAGCCTCCAACTTTTGATGGATAACATAAGAAGGAGGAAGATTTCAAAACGTGGTTTCTAGGCATGAGGAAATATTTCCAACTGCAGAATTATTCCCCTCATGCAGAAGGAAGAATTGTGATGCATCAACTAAAGGGAAAAGCATCCATGTGGTGGGATCAGTTTGTGCAGGTGAAACACATCAGAGAGAAAGATATCACTTGGAAGGAGTTCAAGAGGTATTTCGAGAAAAAATACCTGACTAAAAGGTACTATGACAGAAAGATGAAGGATTTCTTCGAACTCAAGTTGGGCAGCATGACCATCGATGAATACGAATGAAGGTTTTTGTAACTACTGAAGTATGTTCCATTCATCAAAGATGCGTCTGTCAAGATTCAGAGATATCTGAGTGGACTACCACCTTCTATTGGTGACAGGATTCAGTATGATGATCCTAAGACTATGGAAGAAACAATAATAAGGGACAAATGCTTATGTGAATAGCAAAGAGAAAGACCTAATTTTTGGAAGGCTTGGGATGATCAGAAGAAGTTCAGGAAAGAGCAGAGGCAGAAGGGAAACAAGCCTCCCTTTTTCAGAAACAGTCCTCAGGGACAAATATCTTTCAAAGAGCCTAGGAAGGCTGAAGTGGGTGAGCAAATGCCCAGACCACCACCTATGGAGTGTTGGGGTTGTAAAGGGAACCATAGGTACAGGGACTGCCCCCACATAAAAGATAAAGCGAGAACCATCCACAATTTTCAGCAAGCTGAAACAGTGGAGGATATGGGTAGTAGGATGCCAAGGATCTACACATCCCTAAACAACAAGCAAGTAGAATTTCAATCGCACATGATTGAAGTGGAAGGTATGATCAACAACCGACCATTTATTATTTTAATTCATTCCAAGGCTAGCCATAGTTATGTAGATCCTAGGGTGGTGGAAAGTTTGCATTTATCAAGAAGCAAACATGAAAGGTCTTGGTTAGTGTAGTTGGCTACAAGAACCAAGAGGAAGGTCATTGAATTGGTTAAATCCTGTTCAATAGACATGAATGGATTGAGCACGAAGGTTGAATTGAATGTTTTTCCTTTAGGCATGGACTGGTTGGACCAGCACCATGCCCTCCTGGACTATCATAACAAGAGGTTTACATGCCTGGATGAGGAGGGAAATCAGAAAACAATCCAAAGAATTCCTAGAGTTGTGGCTGTTAGAGAAATCTAAACCATGCAGCTGAAGAAGTGTTACAGGAAAGGTTGTCAATTATTTGTAGCCCATGTGGAGGAAGCATCCAGAGATGAAGTCTCAAGAAGTGGAGACCATGAGGTACTCACAGAGTTCAAGGACACATTTCAGGAGGTACCTGGACTACCTCCGAAGAGAAACATCGATTTTTCTATAAATTTGATGCCTGGAGCAGCTCCGGTGTCGAAAGCTCCTTATAGAATGAGTACGCTAGAGCTGAAAGAGTTGCAATTGCAGCTCAAAGAGATTCTGAAGAAGGGGTACATTCACCCCAGTGTGTCACCTTGGGGTGCCCCAGTCCTGTTCGTGAAGAAGAAGGGTGAGATGTTGAGGCTGTGCATTGATTTTTGCCAGTTGAACAAGGTAATTGTCAAGAACAAGTATCCTCCGCCGAGGATCGATGATCTTTTCAATCAACTGAAGGGTGAAAAAATATTTTCGAAGATAGATATCAGATTAGGATATCACTAGGTAAGAATAAAGGATTAGGATATCAACAAGACCGCCTTTAGAACAAGGTATGGTCATTACAAGTTCACAGTGGTGCCGTTTGGACTGTCAAACGCACCTGCTATTTTTATGTGCTTGATGAATGGTGTATTCAGGAACTATTTAGACAAGTTTTTCATAGTCTTCCTGGATGACATCTTGGTGTATTCCAAGTAAGAGGAAGAGCATGAACAACACCTAAGGATGGTGCTGCAAGTGTTGAGAGAACACCAGTTGTATGCCAAGTTGAGAAAATGCTCAATTTATCAAAGACAGATCCATTACTTGGGACATATTATTTTAGAAGAAGGCATTTCTATGGATCCTGATAAGGTTGAGGCCATCCAAGAATGGTCAGCACCAAGGAATGTGACAGAAGTTAGATCATGTATGGGTCTGGCGGGCTATTATAGAAGTTTTATCACATGGTTCTCAAAGATATCTCACCCTATCACTTCCTTGAAAAGGAAGGAGAAAACTTTTTAGTGGACTGAAGAGTGTGAAGAGAGTTTCCAGCGATTGAAGCAACTGTCAACCAGTGCTCCAATCCTGAGGATTGAAAATCCAAATATGGATTTCATGGTGTGCACAGATGCGTGTAAGGAAGGGTTGGGAGGAGTTCTCAGCCAAGATGGATTTGTAATATGTTATGAGTCCAGGAAATTGAAAGAGAATGAAAAGAATTATGCCACTCACGATTTGGAGCTGGAAGCAATTGTCCACATTTTGAGGAAATGGAGACATTACCTCATGGGAATAACATTTGAATTGAGAATAGATCACCACGGTCTGAAATATTTGTTTGAGCAGCCAACCTTAAACGCTAGACAAAGTAGGCGGTTGGAGTTTCTATGTGAATATGACTTTGATATCAAGCATATCAAAGGGAAGGAAAACAAGGTGGCCGATGCACTCAGCAGAAAGGTGCATGAACTACATGCTACAACCATTAGCATGTATAGGATGGATATTAAGGATATAATTTTGGAAGCTACAAGTGTTGATTTGCAGTACAGAGATTTGGTAGCAAAGCTACAACAGAGTGAAAGGCCACAGAAAAGGGAAAGCTACACTTTGGAAGCTAATGGATTACTTCTGTATAAAGACAGAGTGTATATACCCAATGTCCAGGAATTGAGACTTGTGATTCTAAAATAAATGCATAATGTGATGTATGTTGGACACCCTGGATATCATAAGATTGTGGCAGTAGTCAAAATCCATTACTTTTGGTCGGTTTTGAAGAGGGATATCGTTGAATACATCGCCAGATGTATGGAATGCCATAAAGTTAAGGCTGAGCATAGGCACCTAGCAGGGTTGCTGCAGCCTTTACCCATTCCGGAATGGAAGAGGGAAGTGGTGACCATGGATTTTATTGCAGGATTTCCTAGAACGAGCAAGCAGCATGATTCGATCATGGTGGTGGTGGACAAGCTTACAAAAGATGCCCATTTTATTCCACTGAAAACCACTCACAAGGCAACATATGATGTTGATATCTTCTTAAAAGAAGTGGCATGCTTGCAAGAAATTCCTAAAATGATTGTGTCTGATAGGGACCCAAAATTCACCTCGAATTTCTAGAAAGGACTGTTCAAAGGATTCAGAACGAATCTAAATTTTAGTACAGCGTATCATCCTAAGTCTTATGGACAGACAGAGAGGGTGCACAAAGTAATAGAGGACATGCTGAGAATGTATGTGATGGACAAACCAGCAAGATGGGAAGACTACCTACATTTGGTAGAATTCGCCTACAATAAAGGGTATCATGAATCATTGAAGATGAGCCCATTTGAAGCACTTTATGGAAGAAAGTGAAACACTCCAGTGAGTTGGGATAATCCAACTAATAGAGAAATAGTTGGGCTAGAGTTGCTCAAAGAGATGGAAGACCAAATGATAAGAATTAAATAGAATTTGAAAGCTGCCCAGGACAGGCAGAAAATTTATGATGATAAGAATAGAACCCACAGAGAATTCAAAGTGGGTGATCATGTTTTCCTGAAAGTGAAAACTAACAGGAGTTCCTTGAAGCTGGGAAGTTGTGCCAAGTTCGCAGCAAGATACTATGGGCCTTTTGAAATCCTAGAAAGGATTGGGCCTGTTGCATACATGCTTGCATTACCTGCATCTATGATTGTACATAATGTGTTTCATGTTTCACTCCTTAAGAAATATATACCTGATGCTAATCATGTTATCGATTGGAATGTGATCCAGGTGGAACCAGAAGGTGTCCTGCAAGTGCATCCTGTGTGCATATTCGACAGGAAAAGAAAATAGCTCTGGAATCGAGCCATAGAGCTTGTAAGGGTCTAGTGGACCTGCTATGGTCCCGAGGATGCGACATGGGAGCATGAAGATGTTATGCGGGCAGAGTACCCACATCTTTTTGAAAATTTTGAAAAGCTTGCAGATGCAGTTTAAAGTTGCACCAAGGATAGTGCAGAAATAAGGGGAGGGGGATTGTAATGTCCTCAAGGCCGAGCCCTATTGTAAATCTTGTTTATGAAATGAATTGTAAATATGTTTTATAGGCTGGTGAGCCGATTTTATATAAGCTAGTGGATTTATGTGATTGTTAGGCCAGAGAGCCTAAGTGTTGAATTCTAAGAGCCTGATTGTGTACCTGTATTTATGCGAAACAATAATAAAATATAAACACCACCGCATCCAAACCGACCATGATGAATGAGTGATGGGGGACTAAGCTTCCACAGAGTGGGTACGGGATTAGGGGTTGGAAAGTGGGAAAAGGGACTAAGTGTTGAGCCTAGGAGCTAAGCCTAGGGGCTTAGGTCCTTGGGGATAATATTTTAATATTATTCCAAAAGACATGTGAATAATATGTTTTATCCTAAGTTATTTTGGAAGGACAAACAACTTTCGAATGGAAGGAACACATGCCGAGGGAATGCATGCAGTTGCATGGGTGACAAGTGTCAACCCAGGCACATGCAAATAAAATGGCTGAGATGAGTCATGTTGGGGGCTTCCTCCTCCATTCTACCTAACCGTCTAAGCATGAACCCATCTGACCTCATGCACTCTAAAACAAAAAGGTCGGTGTTTATATTTGCATCGGGAAGGCTGGTACACCCCTTTGGTTGTGAACTATTAAGTCTGAGTCGACCCCTGTGTGGAAAAATCGTCACGCATCCCTAAGAACCAGAGCATGAGTCTATCTCGTGCTGCCGGATTGAAAAAATGGAAGTGTCCCGTCCCTGCTAAGCTCGGTTATGTTGTTGCACCATTTGTTGCTGCCCGGGGGTGTTCGTGTTTGAATTCATGTTGACTGTGGTGGACGTGTAGTGTTGACCCTGTGTGGCTTGTTGGCCAGTCGTATAACACTCTCTCTAGGTGAGAGAAGTGGTTGAAGTTGGAAGAATAGGTTTCTTGACCTGTGAGTGACTCTCTCCAGGTGAGAGAGTGTACTGAGGAAGGCAAGAGCTCCTGGAAGGAACCCTGTAGCTGTCGCAGAGCTCGGAGAATTCTGATCTGGCCTGTTGTTGAAACCCAAGTCAAGGGAGGTTAGCAGCCGAAGGACTATCTAGGTGACAGAGAAGGTGTATACTCCTGGGGTGGAATAGGCATGTGGGGAAGGAGAGTTTGTGGGAAGTGAGTATGAGTGGTTCCTGGGAGAGAATTCCTTCCTTGGGCCCGTGTGTTTTTCCTATAACCTCAGCCTAGCCTAGTATTCCTTTCCTTGGGGTGGAGCTTAGTCCCAACTCGGGGGTGACCTACTACTGAGCTTGATGAGCAGTGCGCTCTAAGGCTGGGAGATTCGTGGAAGGCCCACACTTGGTTGGTGGAATAACCATCGTTTTCAAAGATAAGTACCAGATGATGTTTCAATTATGTTACTGCATGTTTGTATATTTATAATTATCATGTACTCTATTGTTCATATGAATTAATGTTAAATCCATTTATTATTTATAATAACAATAATTCTTATGCTCACTCTGTTTTTAAATGTGTTTAACCTATTTTAAATGCATGTCATATATATATAAGCATGAGATTGTTATTCTGCGAAGTGGCACATGCCCAACTGATGGAAAGGGGACGTTACTGTATGGTATCATAGCGTTACATATTCAACTGAAAGAGTGTTACAAATTGGTCTAGTACATAAGCTCGAAGCAGATGATGTTGGTTTTGGAGCCTGATTATCTTCATGATTTAGAGGCATTTGTTTTCAGTTGTGTTTATACCCCATGAGCAGTTTACACCTTATAATAATGAACACTCCTCCATGCAGGGGAGTGTAGAGGGGGATTACCCCCTCTGTGGGGTCTGGGGGAAAGCGGGCCCCCAGCGGGGGTTCAGAGGTGAATCCCCCCAAGGAAAAATTTCCTTGTAAATGTATATTGTAATTTCATTGTAAATCTGGACCGTTCATTATAAGGTTGCAAGTCTGACGGTAGAATTAAAGCTAGGGTTTTTTTTTCCTAGAAGGAAACCCTCTTTTACGAGGGAAATGTATTGTGACTATGTATCATTGTGAATATTGTATTCTGAGAGAGGAAACTATGAGACAAAGAAGATGAAGTTACAATGAGTGTGTTGTAGGTTGTATCCCTTCATTTGTTGGATACTAATAAAGTAAGGACATGAAAATTTATCTAGTGGATGTAGCCCAGACTACGTGAACCACGTATATATGTGTCTCTATTGTATTGTGTATCTTGTGTATTTTATTTCCACATTTATTTTATTTTATTTCTCTGCAATCCTGTTTTTCTAAGAACTAGTATCAGAGTGAAAGGTAACTCATAGAAAAAAGAGGGTTCCTGGTTAGAGTGGGAGAAATGGCAGAAGATGGAAAGTTTAGGGTTGAGAAATTTAACGACCAAAACTACCAGTTATGGAAGATGCAGATGGAAGAATATTTATATCAGAAGGATCTATTCCTACCATTGGGTTGAATATCAAAGAAGACAATGGTCATGAAGGATGAAGAATGGAAGGTTCTTGATAGAAAGACACTAGGAGTGATATGGTTGAGCCTATCAACATCAATGGCTTTCAATATTTCAAAATAAAAGATAATGAAGGAGCTGATGGATGCATTAGCTAAACTATATGAAAAACCCTTGGTGTCCAATAAGGTATTTCTAATGAAGATATTATTTAATTTGAATATGTCAAAAGGTGGGTCTATTGTAGATCATTTAAATGAACTTAATAGGGTTACTAATCAACTAAGTTCTGTAAAAGTGGACTTTGATGATGAGGTCAGGGCTCTTCTAATTTTGTGATTATTGCCATAAAGATGGAACAACTTGGTTATGGCTATAAGTAAACTTGTATCTTGTTCAAACAAATTAAAATTTGATGATAACCTTAGTGGGGAAATCCAATGGAAAAGCACAGGTGAGACATCAAATAATGTGTTAAACATGGAGAACATGAGAAGACAAAAGGATAGAGGAAAGGGCTTAGGGAACCGTGGGAATTATAGGAAGGTCAGATCCAAATCCAAATTTGGAAACATAGAGTGCTGGAGTTGTGGGAAGAATGGACATTTGAAGAAAGACTAAAGAGATCCAAAGAAACAAAGAGATGGACAACAGGAGAAAAATCAGGAAGAAAATGTAACAGGTGATGTGTTACAAGATTCTTTGATTCTTTCTGTAGATAATATTTATGAGTCTTGGGTAGTAGATTCAGGGACTTCATTTCATGATGCACCCCATAGGAAAAATTTTCTATATTATGTTCAAGGTGATTTTGGACAGGGTCATTTAGGTGATGATGCACCATGCAAAATTGTTGTAATGGGAAAGGTAAAAATAAAGCAAAGCAATGGAAACCAATGTTGTTGAAAGAGGTAAGACATGTTCCATATCTAAGGAAAAATCTAATTTCAAAATGGTAGTTGGAAAGTGAAGGTTGTATATCCATATTTACATATAAGGTGTGGAAGGTCACCAAAGGATCATTGGTGATAGAAAAAGGAGAGAAGGTAGGTACATTGTATTTATGTACCGGTAATATTGACTCTTCTATCTCTTTAGATTCTATGGGAGTGGATAAAAAAATATGGCATCACAGGGTTGGACACATGAGTGAGAAGGGGATGCAGATACTTCAAAAAATAAATTTGTTTCCATATCTTAAACAAATTGATTTGTATTTTTGTGAGCATTGTGTTTATGGAAAACAAAATAGATTCAGATTTCTCCAAGTTGGGAAAGAAAAGAAGAGTGAAAGGTTAGAGATTGTGCATACATATGTATGGGGACTGGCTCAGGTATCATCTCTTGGTGGCTCTCATTATTATGTTACTTTTATTGATGATGCAACTAGAAAAACTTGGGTTTATTGCATTCGACAAAAAATTGATGTTTTTGATACTTTTAAGAGATGGAAAGCTTTGGTTGAGAATGACACAAGAAAAAGGTTGAAGTGTCTCAGATTAGAAAATGGAGCTGAATATTGTAGCATGGAGTTTGATGATTAATTTTCATACCATGGGATTCATAGAGAGAAGACAGTTCCAGGAACACGAAAAGAAAATTGTGTGTCAGAAAGGATGAAGAGGACCATCACGTAGTGTGCAAGGAGTATGAGATTGCATGTTGGTTTTCCCTTATAGTTCTGAGTAGATGTTGTAGATATTGTTGTTTACTTAATAAACATAGGACCTTCAAGATCTTTGTATGGTATAATTCCAGAGGAGGCATGGACAGGTAAAAAGGTAAACTATTTTTTTTGAAGACCAGGTGACCCCCCATATGCAGTAGATTAAGTCAATCCAGTAGTAAATACATGAGAAGCAGATCCAGGTGCAGTTCCTTTCGGTTGTGAATCATTTTTCGATATTGATAAAGAAAATAGAACAAAGCTTCAGGAAAAATCCAATAAGTGTACCTTTATTGGATACAATGTTAATGATTTTGGTTATCCCCTATGGGATTATGAAAATTAAAAAAATCATTAGGATTAGAGATGTCATATTCAATGAGAAGGTCATGTACAAAGATCAATTGCAGGGAAAGAAACATGAAAAAGAAAAACTAGAATACACAGTGCTTGATGAGATCATTGAAAAAGAAATTCCAAAGGTACCATAAAATCAAAATGTACAACAATAATATCAGTAGGTACCTCAAACTCCTGCAAGTGATGTTAGAAGATATACCAGGTTAAGTAGACCCCCTGAACGATACTGTCCTTCATTGTATTATTTATTGTTGATTGATTCTGGTGAACCAAAATGTTATGAAGAGGCAATGCAAGTAGACACCAAAAAGAAGTGGGACCAAGGCATGAAAGAGGAAATAGATTCCTTGGTAAATAACCAGACTTGGGACTTGGTTCATTTTCCTGCAAGAAAAAGACCAATACAGAATAAACAGGTTTACAAATTTAGGGAAGAAGGAGGAAAAAAGTGGTACAAGGCTAGACTTGTTGTAAAGGGGTTTGCACAAAAGAAAGGTATAAAGTTTGATGAAATATTTTCTCTTGTTGTTAAAATTAATTCAATTAGGACTATTTTAAGTCTTGTGGCAGTAGAATATTTGCATCTTGAACAGTTAGATGTAAAAACAACTTTTCTCTATGGGGATTTGGAGGAAGAGATTTATATGCAGTATCCATAGGGGTATGAGGTCAAATGGAAGGAGAATTTGGTATGAAGGTTGAAGAAAAGATTGTATGGCCTAAAGAAATATCCAAGGAAGTGGTGTTTGAAGTTTGATAGGTTTATGATAGAATAAGGTTATAGTAGATGTCATTCTGATCAATGTGTTTATTTTAAAAGGCTAGAAAATGGAATCTATATTATCTTGTTATTGTATGTATATGACATGCTTGTTGCACGGTCTAATATGAAGGATATAAATGTGCTCAAGAAGAAATTAGCTAATTCATTTGCGATGAAGGATTTGGGTGCTGCAAAGAAAATCCTTGGTATGAGAATAACAAGAGACAAGAAAAATTGCAAATTGACATTGTCTCAGGGTAAGTACATAGAGAAGGTGTTGGAGAGGTTTAGAATGCATAATACAAAACTAGTTAGTACACCTTTGTCCAGCCATGTCAAATTACCAAAGGAGATGTGTACCAAGACACATGAGGATATAGGGTCCCTTATTCATGAGAAGTTGGGATCTTGATGTATGCGATGGTTTGCACAAAACCAAATATTGCACATGCATTGGGAGTTGTGAGAAGGTATATGAATAATCCAGGTAAAGAACATTGCAAGGCAATAAAGTAGATTCTCAGGTATTTGAGAAGTACCTCTACTCATGCATTATTTTTTGAAGGTTTAAACATTGTTCTACAGGGATATGTTGATTCATATATGGTAGGTGATAAAGATAGCAAGAGGAGCACCACATGGCATTTTTTTACTGTAGGTGGAACAAAAATAACTTGGATTTTGAAACTGCAAAAGGTTGTTTAACTTTCAACAATAGAGGTAGAGTATGTTGCTTCTACAGAGGCTAGTAAAGAGATGATTTGGTTACAAAGGTTTATGGAGGAATTGAGAAAGAAGAATAAGAATATGAGGTTGTATTGTGATAGTGAGAGTTCCATTCATCTTGCAAAGAAATCATCCTTCCATTTGAACACTAAGAATATACAACTCAAGTACCATTTCATACGATCCGTCTTGGAAGATGGACATTTGAAGTTGCAAAATATACACACTAGCTAGAATCCTGCAGACATGTTAACAAAGGGAGTAACTAGGGAGAAATTGAGTTCCTGCTCAGTTTTAGTTGGTCTTCAAGAATGAAGATGAATATGAGAAATTTTCCAAGTCCAAGAAGGATCATAGTTCAACATATAAAATAGTGGTGGAGTTGTTGAGATCAGTCTCCAAGTGGGATATTGTTGGTTGTGGAGCTTGATTATCTTCCTGATTCAGAGGTATTTGTTTCCAGCCATGTTTATACCCCATGAATACTTTACACCCTAGAATAATGTACACTCCTCCACGTGGGGGAGTGTAGAGGGGAGTTACCCCCTCTGCGGGGTCAATGGGCATGCAAGTCCTCGGAGAACAACGTTCCTTGATGGGGGTTCAGGGGTGAAACTCTCGAAGGAAAAATTGCCTTGTAAATGTATATTGTAATTTCATTTTAAATATATATCATTCATTATAAGGTCATAGATCTTATGGTAGAAGTTATTTTAGGGTTTTTTTTGCCTAGAAGGCAACCCTCTTTTATGAGGGAAATGTATTGCGACTATGTATCATTGCAAATATTTTATTCTGAGAGAGGAGACTGTGAGAGAAAGAAGAGGAAGTTACAGCGAGTGTGTTGTAGGTTGTATCCCTTCATTTGCTGGATAATAATAAAGGAAGGACCTGGCAATTTCTCTGGTGGATGTATTCCACACTAGGTAAACCATGTATATCTGTGTTGCTATTGTATTTTGTATCTTTTGTTTTTTGTTTCCGCATTTATTTTATTTTATTTCTCTGCGATCCTGTTTTTCTAACATATGAGGATCCCCAATAGCATCAAAGATTCTGAAATAAGTGGATTTCTTCTCCAAATACCAATTTCCAATTAGAGATATTACAGTTTTGGCCAGGAATCCATCACATATCATATGATAAAGTACAATATGGCTAGGAATCCATCACATATCATAACATAATATTTCTTATGCCTGTTCTCCCACAAAATACTTATACATGAATGGGGAGATCTGACACATGCCAAATCAATGCCATCTTTGTAAAGACATTTCTATCACATATTACACCTAATAAGTAGAAAGACATATAAAGGAGGGTAAATTCCCATGATTAGGTTTTTGGGCTTGTTCTATTCTAGTGCTTAATTACTTGGATATGATAGCTCCCCAATTGAAAATGCTTCCCAATATCGCCACAGTGTAATCTACAGACATCCATAATTTTGAGAACATAGAGTAATATTTTTCCCCATATAATAAATATAACGATTCCATTAAGTACATATATAGTTCCCTCAGGTTGGTGGTACTATACCATATTGCAGTCTGATTTATAAATTTCCTATCTTCTTTCCTCCAAGATGTTAATAGTTTTATGGTTATCATGATTTTCATAGAATTCCACTAAAAAATTACTATTTATCCTAACCTATAATTCCATGAGCTTATAATACGTGTTTACTTCTATGGTTGGGAATAATCCCACACATTTTACTTTCTTGTCACTGAGACATTTAGCAAAATTGCTGTGATCAATTATCTATTCTAATGCTTCTACACAAGGCAATACAAGAGATACGTTGATGTTTCAGCATCGGATATACATTCTCCCAGATTGATCATGTTGATTTGAACAAGGGAGGATGACACATTTACTCATAGGGCCATGCTTATTTGGATAGCGGTGAATGTCCTAGGATGTTGATGTTTCTCCAACTAGCAACATCAAGAAGACATTCTCTGAGATTGGTCATGCTAATTTGACCAAGGGAGAATGATACATTCACTCCTGGGGCAATGCTAATTTGGTTAGTGGTGAATGGATAGGGCATATTCTTTATCCTAGTAGTCATGCTTATTTGACAAGGATTGATAAAGACTTGAGATGATATCACATTTCCTTCTCCGAGATCGAGTGATCTATTTTTATAGGGCAGGTTTGACTTTCTTACAAGTCTAGTCTAATGTTGAAGATGTAGGCTCTAGAGTCCCCTTGTGATGAGGATATTTTAGGTGAGTGTACTCAACATTAGATCCCTATATTAATTAGACGTGCATGTGAGGATATGATACACCAACAAGGCTCATGGAAGCATTTTCTAGTGAAGAAGAAATGCCAAGAAGACAAGAAAAACTATTGAATAAACCCTAGAAAGAATTAAAGAAGAAATTGAAGACAAAATAAGAAGTCGGCCCCACAAGGAAATTGAAGGTGACTTGAACTGTATAAATAAAGGGTAGATCATTTCACTTGTCACATAACACAACTCTTCTCATCAAGTGCACTTTATCTAGTTGCATAGTTCAAAATTTCCAGTTACAATGCGCAGTTCCTAGTTTCTAGCTACAATGCACAGTTCCCAGTTCCCAGTTTCCAATATATGTGCACAGTTCCTAGTTGTTTGTTGTAGTCTGTAGTCTCCAGTTGTTTGTTATAGTGCGTATTTCCCATTTTCCAGTTGAAGTGCACAATTTCTAGTTGCACTATTTTCCATGTGCGATATTTTTTGGACTATCTTAGAAGTTCTTTTGTGGTGCATTATCCTTGAGGTTTATTCCTCATACAAGGGAACAATTATCTTGTGACAGGTTTATTCATGAAAGTGGTGATAAAATTGGATTGATTTCTTCTTAAGAAAATTTGTTGGGTTTTCTCCCAAGCTTGGGTTTCCAACGGTAAAATCTTGTGTCTACTGTGCATGGATATCTTTTTATGATTTTGTTGTTTCCGTTGTAGTTATTTTTGGTTGAGTTTTCAGTGTGTAATTATTCTATGATAACAATGGCATAAAATTATGTTTGAAATCATAAGGAAATAATTATCAGATCTCGAAATTGAAAATTCAACAGGATCTAGAGGCTACCATGTGCCATAAGGAACATTTTTGCTTGGGAAAACCTGGTCATCCAAGGTTCTGATTTCCATACTAGTGTGAGGCATGGATTCCATGAAATATGAATGATTAGTTTTATTTAATAAATCATTCTAGGAAGGAAACAATACCTTATACCCCGTGCTCAAATTTGTGTCTTTATACAATGATGGTTGGTTGAAAAATTTCTTCTATGAAAGGTGAATTAGATGTTCCACCTTGGGTGTATGCTCTATCTCTTCAACAATGGTTGGGATGGATGCTTCTCCTATTAATATATTATTCCCATTAGGTGTTGTTTGGGGACTATCAAGTGGTAGGTCTATGTGGTGGCATCTTTTTCACAAAAACAACATTATTAAGCTCATAGATTATTCACAATTGTAAGAGAAAAACAAAGATTATAAAATTGAAACACATTCCTAGATACGAGAGAGGAAATTGACCTTATTACTTAACAGTTCCAGTCACAACAATTATAATTTTGCGATAACCCAATTCTACTATGCACAGTGTCTGGTTTTGAGATTCAATTTGCTTTACAAATTCTTTCAAACACTCAATGGTAAGAATGCGTAAACAAAGGAAAAATTTGATCTCATATACCCTACCTCATATCAATCAAATCTAGTAGTTATAATAATAGGGTACAATGGGATCTTGAAAATATTGCAATATTAAATGCACCACCTACGTTCCACGCTCATCATCAATAGATTACATTGAATGATGATGCAAAATAAACTAGTATTTTAGTTGACCAACATTTTTTTAAAATATAGTGGCTTGGCACATAGTGATTTCATGCATCTAGGTTCAGATATACGAAGTTGTCATTTTTTGGAGTTTGTTATTTCTCATCATTTAATGTCGATCCCGATGAAATCCAATGTTGAAAATCCTTTCATATTTTTGGTGTGAAGTACATTTTTTGAGATGGTGACATGTCCAACATGTGTGTTGGTACAATGAGGTGGCACATGATTTGTCACCTCACATGTCAAACGGGAGTGATATGTTTTTCATTTCTTCATTCAATTGGTAAATATATGTGGTTAAGATCGGGAGTGGGCACACTTTTTAGTGAAAACCATCTAAGTAGTCAATCTCACGTTCAAAATTTCAACGACCATGATTGAATGATGATATAGGATGAATGGTATAGATTAAAAGTTATCCTTTAAAGATTTTGTCCATAGACGCAATCTTTCATGTGTGGAAAAGTGTATTTTGGGAGAGAGAATGGTCAATGTCAATGAACCATCGTTCATCGACGGGGAGACTCCTCCCTTTGTATTTTTGTAAAATAGAACATAATTCATCGATGACTGATGAAATTCATCAACATCAGTGTATTTTCATCGATGTCCTACATTTCTTATTCTATCATCGAACACCCCTGACAACCAATGGTATAGAGAAGACCGTACGAGATGATGTGCCAAAATATGACATGACATAGTTGATGTGTCAATACAAGTTTTCCTTGGTGACATGTCAGATGAGGTGGTAGTACAGAATTCCACATGGAATATGACGTGACATCATGTGGTGAAATTCCATCAGATGACATGGACACTCATAAAGATAGGATGAGGTGGATCTTGATTTAGAATACCAATGGTTAGGATTAATTTGAAGCTTGCATCAGATGGTCACAACTAGTTTGATTAAATCACTCATTAATATCAATGAGTTCGAAGGATTATTCCAAATGTTTCATGATAGTTATATACTAACATCTACACTTGATGCGCGTCAATATTCGACAAGGTGTTTTGACTATTTTTGGTATTTTTCATAGAGGTGGCCAACACTTGATGCATTATTGACAATCAATAGAGTTGTCTATAGAGGGTTAGGAAAGTCAAGGATTTAACTCCCAAATCCCCTTTTGTTCTAAAATTAAATCAGAAGTGCTCTATTATTTCAAATGATCATTGAGCTTATGATTTGGACAAAACCAAGTGAGAAACATTATTCAAGATAAATATTTTAAAACAAACTATGATCAGAAAAATAAAAATTTAAGATGAATATGAAAGCAAAGTAGTGCCCCAAAATTTCAAAAATTTTGAGGGTGTGTTGAATGATCAACAAATGGCTATTCATTGGGAGAAACCAAAATATATGATCCTTACCTTATTTGTTGTGATGCAACAATTTTAGGAGGAAACCTATAATTCAAGATAATTACTCAAAAACTATTTATAATTATGTATGCATATGATCCAAGGAATATCTAGAGTTTCCTGACTATGGGTTTTGTTTGGTTTCATGCCTCTTTACCACAAACCCATGCTCTATGTTCTACTAGGAAGAATCTAAGAATGAGACTGCTACTCATAGGGGAAATTAAGTATTCTACCTTTAAGTACTTTAGACCTCTTCCCAGTGTTGCTTCACTTCCAACGAATTTCCATAGCCAAGACAAAGTCACCCCGATATCACATACCTTTCTTCGCTGCCAGTGAGCATCCATAGCCCCAACGGAGATATTTTCATACCCTCCCTGATAACTTCATTCTTTGTGACCCTTCCTTTTATTTTACCATTTTATTTTGTATAAATTTATTGCAATAGATGCCCATTTTTGGAATCCTTTTGGAAGAACAAGTATAGGGACAATAACTAGCTAGGAAGGATGATATCTTTTTCTTGGAAAAGAATTAATCAATACTTAGGTATTTATTTGAAACATTCAAACTAAGAGAGGTGAGGTATTTTGTAGTTCTGTTGGTAGGCATAGTTCATACTCTCCTTCATTTCCATAGTCCTCTTTAGAGTTTTTGAACTATGAGACAAACAAGATGTCTATTTCCCAATTG
Organism: Picea engelmannii; assembly: GCA_009831015.1. Taxonomy (NCBI): domain Eukaryota; kingdom Viridiplantae; phylum Streptophyta; class Pinopsida; order Pinales; family Pinaceae; genus Picea; species Picea engelmannii. Next base: position 182,401 of record ML803711.1, read on the forward strand.
ATATGCATATAGAGATGTAAATAATTCTTGCATTCAAATATCGTATTTGAAAGAAGACCCCTTACTCTTGTTTTAGGTAGTGAAGAATTAGGATGAGAGTAACTATTTTTCTAGGTTTCACCATGATTTTTGAGATTCAATATCATTCCAACACTCATAAAATGTTATCATCAACAAAAGAATAGAAAAGTTTCAACTGAAGACCAAAATCGAAACAAACAAAATAAAAACAAAGCTAAAAGATCAAATCTATCTAAAGCAAAATAATGAAGAGAAAACCAAAACAAATAAAATTATGGTACAATGATGCTTGCGCTGAGCATCTAAGAAAATAATATTTTTAGGGATTTCCCATTAACATGGAGGGAATCTAACTCACCCCTAAGGTTTTTTAATTGGTATGTTCCTACCCCAATTTTATTAGAAACTTGGTAGGGGATAAGCCATAGATGTCAAAATTTAGAATGTTTCCTCTTAGTCTCATTTATTTTGTCCCATTTAAAAAATAGGTATCCTACATAATTATTTTTGTCTCCAACTTTGTTATTGTCAAACCACCTCTTAACCAACTATTGGTGGGATGCAAATTTCTTTCTATCCCTTTCCCTTTCTTCCTCCACCATCGAGAGTGTGTCTATACGTTATTGCATGCTTGATAATGATTGGCCTCTAGAGGCTTGGGAAATCTCTAGAGATGGGAGATACAAGTTGGTTGGAAGAATGGTTTCTTGTCCATAAACTAGAAAGTATGAAAAATTCCCTAAGGCTTCTTTAGGAGTTACCCTATCAGTCCATAGGGTGTTATGAAGTGCATTATGCCAATTCCTATGATTTTATGCCATGGTCTTGTTAAGACTTCTTACCATATTTTTGTTGGTCAATTCTATAATACCATTCCCCTGTGGGTAGTAATCAGTATAATACCTCAATATAATCCCCTTATCTAGAGAAAATTCAGTTAAAAGAGTAAAATAAAAGTAGGAAACATTATAAAAAACAAGAATATAAGGTACCCCAAACCTTGTTATTATGTGTTACTCCGGAAACTGAATCACCACTTTCTCATTAGTATGGGTAAGGGGAATGGATTCAGACCATCATGTGAAATAGTTGGTTGCAGTTAGTATATACTTGTGTTGTTTAGATGAGTTTAGAATTATCTCTCCTATGACATCTATCCCCCACTACTCAAAAGGTCATGAAATGGTTATTGGTTGAAATGAAATGGATGCCATTTTCTCTTTCCCAATTTTTTTTTGTCAAACTCTGCATTTTATTACATGTGCATGTGCATCCCTAAAAACGGTTGTCCGATAGTATCCTACCCTCAAGATCTTATGGGTAGTGGTTTCCCTCTCAAAATTTCCACCTTCTAGACAATTTTGAAGCTCTCTCAATACCTTTTATGTGTCTTCTTTCTCAATATACTTAAGTAACACTACATCATATTTCATACAGAACAACAAAACATTAATAAGGAGGTACTGGATAGATTTTAATATAAGGTTTGTTGTTATAACCCTAAATTTCACCATACATGCATACCTGGCATTAGGCCATCTTACTTACTATTTTTGCCAAGCCAACACTGAACAACTCTTCTTAAAAACACAATTTTTGAATATGTGTGCCCCCTGCACCACTACTGCCCATTTATGTATGCTAGCGGCCCCATTAATTCCCACGTACGTACTCTAGATTTACTATTACAGCCCACATATGCCCACAAAAGTTGCAAGGGATTCGTTGAGATTACGAGCTATTGGGTAGTTTCCCAACTAATCCACCATATATAGCCCGTCACCCAACCAAATAACCATCATTTTTCAATATAAAATGAGGTGTTGGGGTCTCATTCCAAGGAGAAACATATCTACAGTGAAAATCTGCCCATTTCACTTTCCCCTCTTGCCCCAAGAATTTGCAGCCACATTGTGAGTTTTGAGCTAGAATTCCCTATTCTTTCCTTTTTCCTTATTCATAATCCTATGTCCATTGTCTAGAGAGAAGTGTGACAGAAGAAGGATACGTGGAAGTAGTTGGAGATTGGTGAAGAGGATCCCAAGACTAGGTTCGAGGAGTAGTCGTCGATCTCATTTTGTAAGTGACTTTGTGAGATTAATACAAAGAAGTAATTTTTCTGTCCCGCCATATGACGTGTTCAATATTTATGTTTGATTTACATTTTGTTATGAAATCTAACCCACTATTTCATATATAAGATGCATGTTCATAGTTTCTTGTTTGTCTTTTTGTGAATGCAGGTCAACCTTGGGAGGAGACTTGCATTTGAGAAGCAACCGAACACAAAAGGATCGACACCGGACGCAGAGTTTAAGGTGAGACTATCGGATCCTTGTACTTTGTATTTTTTGCATGAATGTGGAGTGTTTTCAGGATATTTGTTAAAAGTAGGAGACTTTAGATGGTTATCTCTGCCTTCACTTTATAACCCTAGTGTAGTCCATAGGGGGGTTTCCAACTATAGCAGAATTGGTAACCATACTGGGGAGCCTCTAGGGTTTTTAGGGGATGTTTTTGGGTGTTTTAGTTGGTTCAATTACCTCTTTGAGTTCTTTGTAAGTTGTTCAGTCTTCAAGGGATTATGGTCTTCCATACCAGTACTCTCTTTCTGGTCAACTTGACTGTTAGTTTTATTTTTTTGAAAATTTACAGAGGTGTACGCGACCTAAAGTGGGTATGCATGGGTACATGTGCACCCTACCTTTGGACAACCCACGTACATACCCAGGCCACTTAAGTGTCAGTAGTGTGCCTATGTCAGGAATCCTTTTTCTTAAGAAGAGGTAGTCATCCTCTTCCATGATTGAAGTTTGAATTCTCATAGGTTTCTTGATTTAGTATTGGTTTCTGTAGTTACAGTATTTAAGTTTAGGTTTGACATCAGTTCCTTTATCTTTCAAGATTGCTTGTGTTTTCCTTCAAAGGGTTTTGCATGAGTCTGTGAGTCTTTTATGTTTTAGCCTTTGTGGTTCCTTCAGTGACTCCCTGCGATCCCCAATAGACTAAAAGTGAGTTTCTTTGGTCTTTCCTTGTCTGCACTTTTCCCTTTTACTTTCTTTAGAAGAAAAGAAAATAATTCGTTTTCAAGTTTCTTATTTTGAATCATAAAATAAAAAAAACGTTTTCATTTTCTTGCTTGGTTAAGTAGTCATGTTAGTTGTCTTTATTTATCAAGAACAAGAGTGCTTTCTTAAGTTCTTTACTGAATAATTAGAACTTTAAGTAGCTCGTAGTTGAGAGAAATTTAGTTTTAAGTTTTTCTTTTAAAAGATCTTGGAAAGGAGGTTAGTTAGAAAAGTTGGTTAAAGAGTTTTCAATTTGGAAATCTTTTGAAAAAGAAGTAATTTTTTTCCAACATTTGTTCTTCTCTTTCATCTCTTTATAAACACCACCAGTTTCATTTCCGTTCCTTTTAATTAAGATAAACCACTTAAAATTAACGATTAATTAAAATTAATCAGAGTTTGTGTTTGTAGGGTCCATTAACTAGACTAGGCTAGAACCTTGATTTAGGTTGGAGAGGAAACTCTTCAAGGATACAAAACAAATATACGAGTTTGTTCTAGGGAGTGTAGAAGTCCAGTAATGTGGAAATTATCTATGACCCCCCTCTAACATAGGGGTTAAACATGAGTTCGTATGCAGAAAGGTAGTGGAGATAACCCCTCCAAAGTCAGACAAAGCGTAGTGGGGAACACATATAGAGGACTTATCTTGGGATTTCGTTGATCACATTTTCCACTGAGCTTTGTGGGTATTGAATCTATTTGAGTTCTTCATTTGTCTTCTGGAACACTTTCTTTCGATACCCTCGATATGTTTCAAGCTTGATACTCTTCTCATTGCGGTCCACCCAACTGTCAACTATACCCGCCTAGTAATTGTTCATGAGATGGAAACCTAGTTGCCTTTTTTTAGGGACTTACACATGTTACTGCAGGGGTATACTGTGGTACCTAGGACAGACATTGAGCCACACTTTGTAGAGTATACCTGGAGGGTTCTTCCATGTTCAAGTTTCACTTGCACTAGTAAGTTTCTCTAGTGTTGGTTGGTGTAACTATTCTTCAAACTAGTTATAGTGGTTTGCTTGCTATATCTCGTAGGAATTTTCCTAGTGTTTTTTTTGGTATTCAGTGTTAGAAAAGCCCTAGTGTGTCATTGATTTTATCACAGTGGAATATCAAGAGCTCCATCGGTCATGAAGTCTTTTGGGCCTACCACCAGTTAACTTGGAGCCACCGCGAAGGTGAAGAATTAACCAAGAATGGTCATTTGATGCGACCGGGCCATAGGAAACTGTACCCTAGCCAAATCTGAGAGGAGAACACTCGTATATGGAGGAACCGAGTATTTTTTACCTTGGAGCGTAAGCTCTCGGTCCATACAATCCTCCGATCGCTGACTTGTCGGTGCCACTTTTGATACAACTTTCCCCTCCAAGGGTAACGCATCACAAGCGTCAGATAGTCATGCAAGCAACGATGGAAGAAAGTTTTTCTACTCTATCAGGGAGTCCTCACACTCCCTCTATGGTTGCCACTATTGGGGGTGTTTCACCTCTTAAATCACCTCCGCAGGTCCATGCCACTATGTTCTCGACCACCTATACCTCGAGTAGTGGTCTGATTCTGTCCATAGTTGCGATCACTGCACCTTTCACGCAGAGTGCGATGGGCCTTCTGTTTTAATACGGGATGCCCAAATTTGATACAAACTCCATCCTCACCTACTCCACCTTACATACCATGGGTCTAGGGGCAGGGAGGCCAAACGCTCTTCTGCAAGGGTCCATGGTGGGCACCTCATCCCCCTATAATGCTTTCCCTTATGGAGGGGGTCATATACCTCTGTTGTCCCCCTTGCTTGGCAGTGCTTCTCAACAACCTGCCTAGCCGAACATGAACTAGAACTCGTTCGAAGAAGGTAGTCAAGGACCTTCTTCGAGTACCACACCAGTGGGTTCTTTGTCATTCTCTTTGTTTGGTACAATTGGTAACAATGCATTCTAGTCAGATGCCATCTCGGTCGGGGGCAACCCCAGTTTTGGATCACAAAATCCTATGCAAGGTACTATTACTGCACAGGGGGCACACACTTCTCAAGGAATTTGGAACCCATGGCAGGGATCAATTCCCTCGTCAGGGATGTCGACCGAGGGAAACCCCTTCCATGGTCAATGGAACCCCAGGCAAGGATCATTTCATATGCTTGTTAGATCGATAGGGGGAAAACCTTTCCAGAACCTTTCAAATTCAATGTCGGGAGAAATCGCTTCCCAACCCTCAATGTCGTATTACGGGAGTCACCCGATGACGTCTCAACAAGCGCAGTATCTGAATCCTAGCCTAGACCATGTTTTTTACCATAAACTAAGCCAGCAGCCTAACTTTTTCTGGCAACCTGGTGCCATCCAAAACCCAGGCCCCTATACTCCTGTACATATTCAACAACCTAATATACCATTTTTGGTAACTTTGCATTTTCTAGACTTGTCAAGATTATTGAATGACTCAATCAGTCACGGTCCACGTTGGCCTCATATGCTGAGAAAGTTACCATCAGACATTCCAAAGTTTGAGGGAAAACCTAATGGATATCTAGGTGATCATGTGACTACCTTTCACCTATGGTTTTCATCTAACTCATTGAAATATGACTCCATATAGTTGTGTCTGTTTCAACGCACTCTCATCGGGAGTGTCGCGAAATGGTACATCGAGCTCAACCGCTCAAGATACTCTACTTTTGGCGAATTGACAATGGTTTTATTAAACCATTTTCAATTAATTGTGAGATACAATGTCGACACCGAATTATTGGCCAACTTTGAGCAAACAAAGGAAAACCATATCTTTGATCACATCCGATAATGGAGACGCTGAATGATTTTGATAAAGGTACCAATCCCACCAGCTTTCCTACTGGAGTGGTTCATCAAGTCTTTGGTCCTTTAGTTATCCAAAGACGTAGCAACGTCAAGGGTCTTTTCAGAAGAAGTGATAATGAGAGCTCAACAGCTAGAGCAGATTTACTCTCAGTCTGGTTTACTTTACGAAATGTTTCCAGATGCACCGAGGTCTATACTTGACAAGACCAGACATGAGTCTGGACCACATTCTGATGGCATTGTTGGTTCAGCAAAAGTGAAGCCCACTCATCAACTATTGAATCAATTGCAATAGTTGTTGATACAACAGACAATGACCAACCAAAACATTGGTTCAACTGCTCCCCCTACTCAAATATCGGATGTACACAGTGTGCAATCCACAAACCCAAAGGCCAACCAGCAGGCCGACGGAAAGAAGAAACAATGAAGGAAGGGTAAGGGGGATAAGAAAATGACCAATAATGTTGGTGGGGGAAACATAGAGAGAAATAAGTTGAGGTATCCTTGTAACATTTGCACAGAAGACCACCCGATGCACCTGTGCCCTCAGCTCGTGGAGGCCCAAAAGTTACTGGCACAACAACAACCTGTTGTGTTAATGAACCCATTTCCACATGGGAAAAATTTAAATCAAGCCTCTGTGAACGCGGATGGGGGCAGTAATCCCTTGACCTTGGATTTCTATATGCTAAAAGGTGAATCTCATATAAATAATAGGGCACACGATTACAAAATGCCAAGTACTGCTAAAAAGGGTAAAGAAGCCAAAAACTCATATGTTCCTCTGCAGATCGAGAGAACAATGGGAGAAATAATGAAACACATCCTGAAAGGGGTGTTCAATAAGGCTACGCATAATCCAAATGTGAGGGCCACCCAAAACTACTCTGTGGTGGAAGATTTTTCACAAATCCCTTGTGCGATGTCTACTTTGGAGGTCCTCCAGAGCTGTCATTCGCAGAGAAAGGCTTTGCTAGCTGCCTTAGGATCCACCGAGACATGTAATCCTGGAACTATCACGCTTAATACAACTAACTTGAAGCCTCGTCTCCCATACCACGTCGCATTTCAGATAGTAGTGGATTACACCATAAAACCTTTTACCCGAAATATTTTACGTACGATGGTTGATGAGGGAGCCTCGACATGCATCATGTCATCAGTGTGTTGGAAGGCCATTGGCTAACCCATTTTGTCTTCTTCACCTACTCTTCTTATGACTTTCGACGATCATTCTTTCAAACCACATGGAATCATCCCTTATTTCCCCGTGCAGTTAGGAGGGAATATTGTATCGAAGTTGAAGTGGTCGATGCACCTCTCATCTACAACTTCTTGTTAGGAAGGATTTGGACATATTCCATGCATGCAGTGGTTGCTATAGTTTTTAGGGTCTTGTTTTTTCCAAACAAGGGTTGAATCGTCACCATTGATCAATTTTCCTTCTCCAGGTATGACCCTTCATCAAGGGCATCCACAATCCCGATGATTAATAATCCATAGCCATACGGTGTCAACATTGGGGTTGGTTTGTGCCCACATCTCATGGGTACTTTCGATTACCTGCCTCCCTCTGACGATGTCAAGATGATATCGATTGTCCCCGATCAGCCTAAGGTTAAAATCTTTCAAGTGTCGTTGTTCCACATGAATTAATTTAATGATATGTGGACTTTTCCTTTCCCATCGACCACAATGGAAGGGACATGGAATCATGGCATGTCCATTCCCTTGTCCACGATAAAGGTTGCATACTCTATAGTCTAGAAAGATTATGCCGACCTTGATCTGACTCCCACACAAGAATTAGATCCATTTTTCAAGCCTACCTAGGCTCAAAGTTCTCTCACCACTACTGATTTCTTAGACTTGGTCTTTCCCTCTGACGAGGTTATTATAGAGGCATTGACTAGTCCAAACAAAGCCTAGGATGATCTCCATCACATATCTTATTTTCTCTCGTAGTTAGGAAGAACTGAGGCCGGTGAATTTGTATTGACTATGACTAGAGATAGGTCTTGTCCTATCAATCCTTTGTCTATGCACGCAGGTTACACCGAAGGTAATATGGAAACCAACACTAAAATTAGACCTATTGATATATCCAGAACCCCTAGCATCGTGGAGAATGTCTTCGTCAGAGTGGATTTCTCCCCCGAGGAGATTTGAATCTATACTGATTTATTTAAATATTTCCATGACGTTTTTTCCTGGTCTTACAAGGAAATGCCAGACATTGATCCAAGAATCATCGAACATGAAATAACGACTTACCCTTATGCCAAGTCGGTTCAGCAGAAGCTTCATCCAGTTGATCCCCAGAAAGAAGAAACTATAAAGGCTGAAGTAGAGAAACTACTCAAAGCTAGTTTCATCTACCTCGTTTAGTTGACTCAATGGGTGTCAAATCCCATTTCGGTCAACAAAAAGAAGGGAACGATTAACGTATGTATGGACTTCCGTGATTTGAACAAGGCCTGTCCAAAAGATAATTTCCCCACCCCATTCATGGACCATCGTTTCAATGAATGCATGATTTGTGAGGTATTCTCTTTCATGGATGGTTTTTCAAGATACAATTAGATCCAAATTGATCCCGAAGACCAGCATAAAAATTCAGTTATCTACCCATGGGGTACATTTTCTTATTGGAAGATGCCTTTTGGATCGAAGAACGTTGGAGCCACTTTTCAACAGGCCATGTATTTTTCTTTCCATGATCTCAAACACATATTCAAGGCTTATCTCAATGATTTAGCATCACATTCTCGGAAGAGAGATGATAATCCCACGCACCTTCGACTTATCTTTGAGCGATGCCGCTACTATCGGATTCACTTGAATCCAAACAAATGAAATTTTTGCATGACATTGAGTCGCCTTTTAGGTTTTAGAGTTTTGACAATATGGATATGGTCGATCCTCTAAATATTGAGGCAATAGTTCAATTACCTTCCCCATGCACAGTCCTTCAGCTTCAGAGTTTACAGGGAAAAGCCAATTTTCTTCGGCATTTTATCACAAATTATTTCAAGATCACTAAATGGTTTATGCATTTACTAAAGAAGGGTGTCCCTTTCCTTTCATATGAAGCCGCTTAGTGCTCATTCGAAGCATTGAAACGTGCCCTCACATCTGTCCCTCTAATTTGGCCACCCAATTATAATAAATATTTCTTATTGTATTTGGCCACGACAAAGTCGACCATCGGTATGGTCTTGGTTCAAGAGGACGATCTACTTGAAGAACATGTGATTTATTACCTGAGATGAGGCTTGTTTGGACTAGAAATAAACTACTCCAATGTCAAGAAACTTGCGTTGGTAGCAATACATGTTGTCCAGCGGTTTCGTCACTATATCGTATTTCGCAAGACCACAGTCATTGTCGTCATGAAAAAATTCCAATATGTGTTGACATGATGTGTAATCAGCAGAAAGATTAGTAGATGGATTTTTATCCTCCAGGACTTTGACTTAGATTTTATTTCCATGAAATCTAAAAAGTCGATGGTCTTTGCGGAACTTATTTTAGAACTTTTGATCGATTCAGGTGATGGTACACCCGAAGAATCACCGATTAAAGGAGATCATTTTCTAATTTCATATTTGGACCCCTGGTATGGAGATATTATAGTCTATCTCCATACTTTGAAGTGCCCTACCTCTTCTTCTCGTGATGAGCATCGATGTATACGCCATCAGGAAAAAAACTATCTCATACTTGAGGACACTTTGTATCGTCGAGGTGTAGATTTCATCCTTCACCGATGTCTCACTCATGAAGAAGTGGAGCTCATTCTTAACGAATTCCACACTGGAGCATGTGGTAGTCATTTATCTGGGTTGGAAACAACCCAAAATATTCTATGATTCAATTACTTTTGGCTGATGTTAATCAAGGATTGCATTGAATCGGTCAAGAAGTGTCACCCGTGTCAAATCTTCTCTCGGAAGATGAGGGCACACCCCACTCCTATGTTTCTTGTCATTACAGTTGGCCCCTTATCCAAGTGGGGGATTTATTATACTACATGCCAACCCCCTTCATCCAGGGGAAACCATTATATCATTGTAGTAGTAGACTACTTTACAAAGTGGGTCAAAGTTATGTCAACATTCAAAGATGATGGCGAGATAACAACTCTCTTATTGTTTAATCAGATAATAGCAAGTTCCAACATCCTAAAGGAGATTGTCACTGACCATGGTAGTCACTTTCAGAACAAAATTATGTATGAGTTAATGTCAAATCTAGGGTTGAGGCAAGATCATTCATCACCCTACTACCCACAAGTGAATGGTCAGGTAGAAGTTGTGAATAAGTCCCTCAAGACTATTCTTCAGTGAACGATCAATTTGGCTAAGTCAAATTGGCATTTGATGTTGTACTCAACATTGTGGGATTACCGAAAGTTTGTAAAGAATGCAAGCGGTTTCTCACCTTTTCAACTCATTTACGGGTTGGAATTGGTCTTGCGTATAGAATGCCATGTCCCATATCTTAAGTTGGTAGTACAGTTATTGCCAGATACTTCACCTCTTGAGGAACTCTTATTATATCTCGAGCAGCTCGATGAGCAACGACACAATGCAGCCTTGGCTAACGAGGCTCACAAGAAAAGAGTCAAGTGTTAGTATGATTGGTCCATTCGTCCTTAGATTTTCTCTAAAGGTGACTTTGTCCTGGTGTATGACCAAGATAAGGATCCCCTGGGGGTAGGAAAGTTCAAACCCATGTTGTTCATACCATTCATCATGAGGGAGGTATTAAAGAAGGGTGATTATCATCTGGTTGATTTTGAAGGGAATGCTTTAGCGGAGCCTAGAAATGGGCTCTATCTCAAGAAGTTACTCATAGGTGGGTCACCTTGGGTGACTTCTTGTATATATGTATAGTTCTTATACAATTTTGTTTTGTCCTTTTTGTTTTATGGACGTGTCATTTTGATGTCATATTTTTCACTATGGAAGATGTCAAGTGAATCAGAGGTGTTTGTTGGGTTCGCAGACAACGCTAGACGACACACTCAGAGGCTTGCTTCTACAGCTTGGGTGATATTCACACCTCAAGTATAGTTGTTATCTTCTGGAGGTATCTGTTTAGGTGACACCACAAACAATGTTGTCGAATACAACACAGTAATAGAGTTACTTCTTAATGCCTCGTCACATGGTATCTCTTACCTCCGATTCTACTTAGATGCACAATTCGTTGTGTCCTAGTTAAATGAGTTTTATCGCGTTTATGATCCTACTCTACATTGACGATTCATTAGGGTACATATCTTAGAACGTTGTTTTGATTACATTACTTATATCCATGTTCTTAGGAGATTGAATCAAATGACAGATACTCTAGCTAATCAAGTATTAGATTGGCATAGTGCACATGCGTAAGAAAAAACACACACATACACATGTAAATACATTTGTAAATAAATTTAATCCATAAGACACAAAATATGTAAATACACATATATATATATCGAAAGTCTCAGAGTACATAAGTGGGTGCAAGAGCCTCAAAAATACATATCCAATACACATCACGGGGCTTATGCCCTCAAAAATATACAGAAAGTGCCCCGGACATGTAAGTGGTCCATCCTAAGCTAAGGGTGGGGCCTGTTGGCCCTGCCATAGTGAACCACGACGTTTTCCAAATACTGAAAGAGTTGGACCTAGGTCCGAGGCACCCCGACTATGTGAGGTTGCATCGATGGTGGGAGATCCTCGATCTCTGCCATAGGGACTGTGCAAGTGAGCGCGGTGAGGTTTCTCTCTACCCATCTCAAAACTCTCTCAACGTCTCTGACTTGAGGTCCCCCTACTGTTGTTGTTGGTCCAATTGTTGTGGATGGTACTGCCTCTAGTCGAGGACGCCGCCTAGTCCTCGAGAAGTCTGTTGGATGCACTGGCCCCACTTCTGTACAAAAATAGATACATAGTTGTTATATACTCTGATTCCCATAAAAAATGATATATATAAAAAGAAATAAAAAATTAAATAAGATTAAAAAAAAAAATGTACCTATATCTCCTCACTCTGCTCCGAGAGGTATGGGCATGTTTGGGTCCCTAGAAAAGTTGATCCCAACATAGGGGTAGTCCTCTATCATCAGAATCTGTCCTTCCCACCAGTCAAAAAAATCATAATCGAAGGCCTCTATGGTCCTTCCTCCCCTATCGTGGCAACAATGTTGCCCATCTACACATTGTTGGGAGGGAGGCCACATTCCCTCGCACTATCTCTCGTGGACTAAGACTGGGGAATCTCTTGAAGATGAATGAGCACAAAATGGTCCCAAATCCAAAGTTTTTGTTGTCTCGCACACAATAATTGGTGATTTGTCTCTTCATGCAGTCTATCATGGTCGTACTCCAATCAAATATTTTTGCATTAAAGCACTACACTGCACAATGAATGTGCGCCAGGGAGGCCTGATGTAAAGCTGCAGATCCAGTGATCCGCCCAATGAGTAAAACTATCACTTTGAGTGATAGGTTGGTAAGCCTGTTAATTGGAACCTGAGAACCTACTTTCTCAGTGCCAACCTCACAATGGAGTCGAATCATCTCTACAATGTTGTGAGGCTTAGGGGAAAAGCACGCAAGTTGACTAGTTCACCCCTCCTCAAGAGACCAGTCATAAAGTAAATGTCTTCAGTCGTCGGAGTCAACGTCTTCCCCTCGAGCATAAACACCTCAACGTCAGGATGCTAATAGTCTACCAAGGAATTCAACAACCTGGGTTGTTACCTCATGAATGGACACTAGACGAACTTCCACAAACCACATTTTCTTAATGCGGCCATAGCTGCAGGGTCCTCATCGTCCAGTATATCAATGTCCTCATGCTCCCTCTCTCTCCAATTGACATACATTCTACAAAATGACAAGTTCAAAGGAGATTTAATGATTTCACTTTTATTTTTTCCATATTTTTTAGGGTGTACGCGGGCTTTATTGGACATAATCGCGTATGCATGTGGGCAATTTGATTTTTTCCTGCGGGTTGTCCTAGGACAACCCGCGTACATGTAGGGCCAACCTTTTTTAAAGGTGCGTACCCCCTAAAAAACTAAAACTAATGTAAAAGGAAAGTATGGAAATGCAAGAGGAGCTAGTTTGTACTTACTTGGTCCAAGTGGAAGTTCATTTCATCCACTAAAGCTCTAGAAATGAAATTCTTTAAAAAAGGTTTTTTTTTGTCTTTTTTCTCAATTCTCAATTTGCAATGGTGATAATGAAGCTGCCATCTTCTATTTATAGACTTTTTTGGCCCTTTTTTCATTTTTTGATCCCTTTTGTCGTTTTTTTTTGGCTTCAAAATCATTTAATGTGGTTCTTGAGTTTCTCATTGGATGTTATGATGCACTTTATGTTTGGTTTGGGAAAACCTTTTAAGAGATGGGGCACTTTTAAGGTCTTTTGGTAAAAATTTATTTTTCCAACTTTGTGCATCTAAGTTAGGATTCCACCTCCACTTGTTGCACCTCGTTGTATTTTTCTCTTTTCCATAGTATCGATCCCATCGAATTGCGATACAGAACCATCATTTCTTCTCTAGAAGTGTCGTAATTTTGTGGTAGAGCCTACCTTCACATGGATTCCCTAGGTAAATCCTGGTTGCATTTTGGTGTCCATGGCGTCGTTAATGACTATAGGATCGAGAGTCCTTTTAGTATTTTATTCATTACAAATTTGAGCCTTCACATGTCTGATATGTCATCACTCTTGGCCTCACCCTTGGGACTCCCAAAAAATGGGTCTTCTTTTAAGCCCTTTTCAGACCCTCTAAATATGAAAAGATTGTCAAGCGATCTTGTTGTCCTTCATACTCGCCAAACAAAAATTTGAATGCATGTCTGTCTGGCAGTAGTTTACCCCTTTTTTGGCCTGGATGGTCAATTTTATGAAAAAGGTATGCTTTAGGAACTTCGGTTTGCTAGAAGAGTATTCTCAGGTATAAGTTTAACCCTTTTTCGGGCCAGAAGGACTAAATTTACGAAAAAGAAATGCCCACAGAGTCCATAGTTAATCTCTTTTCAGACTCCCAGAAATCGAAAAAGATCACTGTGTGAGATTGTTTCTTCACACTCGATAAAATGGTCTAGAAGAACATCGTCTATGGAGTCCATAGTTAAGCTCTTTTCAGACTCCTTAAAATTGAAAAGACGTCGAGTGACCATGTTCTTTCACACTCATTAATTGGTTCAGAAAAACATATACTGGCATGAGTTTACCCCTTTTTCCAGCCTATAGATTAAGGAGGAAAAAGGTACACCTTAGGACATTCGTCTCTCCGGGAGAGTCCTCCTAAGTAGATTTTATACTTTTTCGGGCTAAGGAGACTAAATCTAGAAAAAGGTTGTGAGTCCATAGTTAAGCTATTTTCAGACTTCTTAAAATTAAAAAGATTGTCGAGTGATCTTGTCTTTGTATCACTCATTAAAATGGTTTTGAATAGATGTCTTTTCGGTTCTAGTTTACCCCTTTTTCAAGCTAGCTAGACTATCTTTGAAAAAGGTACCCTAGTGGAGTCTTCTTTTGTGTTTTTTCATACTCTCTAAAAATGAAAAACCACTGAGCTTAGCTTCTTTGGGCTCGTTTAAAATTACATTGAAGTACGTTATCATTGTGTCTTATTAATTGCATCTACTTATGACTCCATGTTACTCTCAACCGAACCTTTAAAGCATGCCTTATACGCAAGCCTTGTAGCACATTGCCTTTGCGTCTTGACCCATGGAGGAATTTTCTTGAGTGTTCTTTCCCTGCACATGTCTCCTTTCTCTGAGCATTACTATGTTCCTTGTGCTTGGAACTAGTATTCTTGTGACACTCGTTCCTCCTTTGTAACATAACATTCTTTTATTCTTTTTCAAGTTCTTCAAAATATTGAAAAAGATAAAAAAAAATCAAATATACCCCAAAAAGAGAATGGGAAAAGTATTTTATTTTTATGGCAACACAATGAGTTTCCCTTGGACAAAGCACATCCTTCCATTTGTTCATCAATATTTGGGATTTAATATGAACTTAGGAAGTTGTTCTCGTAGCATAGAGATATGTCCTCCTCTATTTGGTTATCCTTCCAAACATATGGAGAGTTTGTGTTTCCACCTGCATCATGAACTTATGTCAATGTCTTTCTTCTTGAGTTTGATCATAAGTCATGATATTTTCCAAGGGAATTTTTACCCAACTTGAGTCGGACTGTCTATAGTTTGTCTCTTTCACTCATGCCCGGCCATCCCGAAAGTCCAGTCAAGTCATTGTTCGAAATCACTGAAGTTCTTTGCCCGATCATCGAGATCCTCTTGTATGTTCCCCGATGAGTCATCGAAGACCTCTGGGTAGTGAAGTCGTACACTCAAATTACACTCCTACCCAAGTTTTGAATATCTTGAAGTTGTTTCTCGAGCTCTGAAGGCCTCATCTCCAACCATCAGGCATCATTGGATTCTTGAAGATGGATACTATACATGTATATCTTTGATTTTCAGATGTAGATCTGTTCTGTATTACTCGTGGCTACACTTTATATAGTTATATGACATGGATATGTAGTGTATTTTATTGGAAACCATGATTTATTTGATCTTGGGCATGGGTATGCCTGCCTCGGTGAGACAATTGTTATTTTTCATATGGCACCTCACGAACTCTAGTCCCGGGCTCACTTGCTTCGTACGTTGGTGAATATTCATAATGTATTTCGGCTATCATATGCTCTTGTAACCTCACACATTAGGTGGCATCTATTATAACCCTAAATTTCACCATACATGCATACCCAACATTAGGCCATCCTACTTACTATTTTTGCCAAGCCAACACTAAACAACTCTTCCTAAAAACACAATTTTTGAATATGTATGCACCCTTCACCACTAATTCACGCGTATGTATGCTATAGACCCTATTACTGTTCACATATGTACGCTAGTTGCACCATTATAGCCCGCGTATCCCCACAAAAGTTGCAAAAAATAAAAAGTTGCAAGGGATTCATTGAGATTACAAGCTATTGTGTAGTTTCCCAACTAATCCATCGCCTATAGCCCATCACCCAATCGAATAACCATCCTTTTTACATACAAAAGGAGGTTTTGGGGTCTCATTATAAGGAGAAACATAGCTACAATGAAACTCTGCCCATTTCACTTTCCCCCCTTGCCCCAAGAATTTGCATCCACATTGTGAGTTTTGAGACAAAATCCTCTATTCTTTCATTTTTCCTTATTCATAAGCTTATGCCCATTCTCTAGAGAGAAGTGTGAAAGAAGAAAGATACGTGGAAGCAGTTGGATCTTGGTGAAGAGGAGCCCAGGACCGGGTTTGAGGAACAATCACAGATCCCATTTTGTAAGTGACTTTGTGATATTAATATAAAGAAGTACTTTTTCCGTCCCGCCATATGATGTGTTCAATATTTATGTTTGATTTACATTTTGTTATGAAATATAACCCACTAATTCATATATATGATGCATGTTTGTCTTTTCTTTTTTGTCTTTTGGTGAATGCAGGTCAACCTTGGGAGGAGACTTGCAGTTGAGAAGTGATCGAATGCAAAAAGATCGACATCGGACACAGATTTTAAGGTAAGACTACCGGATCCTTCTACTTTTTATTTTATGCATGAATGTGGGTTGTTGTCGGGATAGTTTTTAAAAGTAGGATACTTTAGACAGTTATCTTTTCCTTCACTTTAGAACCCTATTGTAGTCTGTAGGGGGGTTTTCCCACTATAGTAGCTCTTCTCTCCTTAGGATTCATATGTATAGGGCATGTACCATGATGAATGAAGTAAGATAAATCTTCATACAAAGAGTCTCTACTCAGTGGGATGTATAACACTTCACTACACCACAAAGAAATTTCATTTCCCCATCTTGAATCTTTTGGTTCTACTAGGTCTTGGGATTCTACAACCAATTTGCAAAAACCTTAGCCTCTAACTATCTTTAATGGTTTGATGTAAAGATCGAATTCTTGGCTGACAGTAATTCCTTTCCCTATTCTCTCTGCCATTTCATGTTGTGTGAAAAGGTACCTTACTGCAGGGTGGGGTACTATAACTTTAGTGTGGTTCGTCAAGATGTAGGATCTGAAAGGTTTCATTTATTTGTAGACAACATACACTTGTTTTTCTATGGAAGGGTAATTAATCTCCGACCCTTACAATTTGGTGCTCATAAATTAGATAAGGGTATCATTTGTTTCATTTTACTTTTGTGTCAAGACCACTGCTAGAGACTGATTGGAAGAAAAAATATAAATAAATAATTCCTTACTGAAATTAGGGCCGCATAAAATAGGATCTTGGGAAATGGAAGCCTTGTTTTTTTCAAAGGATTCTCTTTTCTCTTTGTTCTAGTGGAATTCTGCATCCTTTTGTATCATTTTTTGCAATTATTTGATCGTTTCTGCAAAGTCAAGGATACATTTTCATATGAAATTAATCTTCCCGAAGAAATATTGCATGGCTTTATTGTTATGCAGAAGAGGAAATTGAGAAATTACCTTGAATCGTTCAAGGTCAATATTAATTCCATATTTACAAATAATATGGCATAGGAGCTTACCCTCATCTACACCAAAGATGTTATTTTTTGGGTTTAAAGATATCCCATACTTCCTACACTTGTAAAAAACATGAGCAAAATGGGAAATCTGATTTGATATGTTTTTAGAGTAGATAGTGACATCATCTAGATGGACCACTACAAATATGTTTACTAGTCCTCTAAAGGAAAAATCCATGGCCCTATGGAATGTAGCTCATGTGTTAATTATCCCAAAAGGCATGTGTTTATAGCAAAAGGTTCCCTATTTAGTTCGGAAGGTTGTTTTCAATCAATCTTATTCTAAGACTAGGACTTGGTTATATCATGAAAACCCATCTAGAAGTGAGAACATCTCATATATGTAAATAGTTTGCAAGAGCTACTCCATCGGGGGCACAGCGTAATTATCCTTTTCTAAATCTTTGTTCAAATTTCTAAAATCAACACATAAGAAAATTTATCTTGACTTCTTTTTTATGGGCACTAGATTAGCTACTCAAGAAGAATATCTTAGTTGAAATTTAATCTTAGCATCGAGTTTATTTTAATCTCCTTCTACATTAAAGGCTGTAGACATGGGTGATATTTTTGTAATTTCTGTTGAAAAGGTTTGACACTAGGTCTAAGAGGGATTGTGTGTTGGATGATCCTTGTGTTGATTAAGATTGCTTGTCATTGATGTCAACCCTTGAAGAAATCCCCGTGGCAAAAAGGTTTGGGTAATGGACCCAATATTGTTTGATGTAAATATGACTCATTATTGTTTTTTCATGGTTGATAAGAAGTAAATATGGATGAACTCCAAATTGGTCCCCTTATGGTGAAAGCCCTCACAGGAAGATGCTTTGCGGAGTAAGAGAACCCATTCCTAATTGTGGAATAATGAGATGAAGGAAAGTGAATTTTCCAGGGAAACTATCCTATATGGATATTGCTTGTCATGTCATTTTCAGTGGTATGTAAAAAATCACATAACTCCTCATCGTTAGAGAGTTATGACCATGTGAAGTTGGAGAACCCAGGTTTGGGTAATGGACCCAAGTTTGTTTGATGGATAATAATATTATTTTTGCTATATTTGAAGGTAATACTATTCTATATGGATAGTACATGCCATTCCATTTTTGGTGGTATGTGGAATGTCACATAACTCCTCACGGTTTGAGAGTTATGGCCTTACGAAGTTGGAGGACCCTCATATGTCATCTAAAAGCCCCAAAATGTCAAAGTAGTCAAAGTGGTTTAAGATATTTTAAAAGGTAAATAATAAAGTGAATTGATGAGTGTATTATAATTCAAAGTGAATACAAAATAAATTATTTCAATAATAAATTTAATCGAGAAATTAGAAGTGGTTTAACCCTAAAATAAGGAAAGTGGGCCAAGTGACCTGGAAGATGTGTTTAAGGAAGCTACTTGGAGAGTATAAATAAGAGGCAAGGCTCTCTCATTTCAATCACACTTGATAATATTGAATATATATAGGTTTCTGAGGTAACCAAGGATATCTAAGATGAATTTCTCAGGGAAGGTGAAGAAAAGAAGGTCGAAATGCAAGGAAGGATAAATTCTTTTGATGGTGCTTTCTAAGGTATGTTATTTACAGGTCATCTCACCATTTTCTCTATAACATTTTTAATATAATGATTTAGACCGTGAAATTGTAATTCCATTGAGAAAAAATACCCAAGTATCTGTGGTAAAAAATTCAGCTTGTGGGTCGTTGTATTTTGGGACTTACACTATGTGGAAAATAGGGTTTGTGGTTATTCCTGAAAGTAGTCAAAAACAAGTGTTTCGGGTAAAAACGTCATAAATTATTCATAATAGATCCAAATTCAGTGAGACAAAATGTGTTGGTTAGGTTACTATTTGTATTATTCTTTGTATCAGTTTCAGATCAATTCAATGTATATTTCATGCGAAGAACGCTCTACAAGGTCGCTATCTAGAATAAGCCAGAATTCAACAAGGTGTTCCATTTTTGCTATAACTTCTTTTCTGAGAGGTTCCAAGTAGTGAAACCTGGAGGAATTGTACAAAACACATTGAATAAAATTGTATATCAGTTTCCAATATTTATTCATTATAGGTAAAAAGTTATGATTATTTCAATTTAGGGTTGTTGACTAATCCAAAACTAGTCTTGAGATACTAAAGAAAAGTTTGGTGAAAATGCTAGTCTCTTGTTATTGAAGTTAAGGAAGATTTGCAGGTATATGATCATATACACCAGGTATATTACAAAGTTACACATCATATTTTTATGATGAAATTAATGAGGTATTTTGGTTGAGGTACAAGTTGGGTACATGGTTGAGACAAGTAGTTGATGAGTTGGCACATACATGAGGTCTATAGTTGATGATGTTGGTAGATATTGATGAGTCATAGTTGATGAGTACTTGACATGTGATTGGTACATACTTGGTACATGGTTAGGAGGCACTTTTTAGTAGTATTGTTGACACATGGTTTATGGATGATGCAACATACTTGTATTATTAGAAGAACATATTGATCTTGGTGATGATTATGAGTTGTTGTGTTATGCTTGGTTGATGCACATCTTTGAGAGTTGTATTGGTAATTTCTCTTGGTGAGTAGATCTAATTTGGTTGATAACATTGATGAGATAGGTTGTTGTGATAGGTTGTTTGGACAAGTTGTTGTGATAGGTTATTTGTATAGGTTTGGTGCATGGTTGATGCACTTGTTCAAGGTACAGGTTGAGGTATAGGTTGGTGCATGGTTGATTCACTTGTTTATGTTACAGGTTGTTTACAGGTTGTTTGGTATAGGTTGGTGCATGGTTTATGCACTTGTTGATGGTACATGTTGATTACAGTTTGAGGTACAGGTTGATGCATGGTTGATGCATGGTTCAGGTTATTGGTATAGGTTATTTGGTGCAGGTTGATTGGTACAAGTTTATAGCAGTATATATCACAGTGATAGTGTGACAGTGGTTCCATCATTCTACTTATATGTCAGGTTGGTTGGACGGGGCAAGGAAAGGTGGTTGTAGCCACCTTCCATTTGTATCCATAGAACATAGGGGGTTGTAGCCTCGTTCTAGTTGTAGCCAGAGAATAGGGGAGTTGGAGATTCCTTCAGGTTGTATCTTGAGAAACAAGGGCGTTGGAGCCTCCTTCCAGTTGCAGCTAGAAAACAAAGGAAGTTGGTGCTTCCAATGAATGTAATTCTTCAAGACATATAAGATAAATCATTCTATGGTTTTCTCCCACTTTGGGTTTCCATGCAAAACACTGGTATACTGTGTATGTGTATGATTGTTCACTTGTTCATTTATTATTTACTTTGTAGTTATTGGATGATAATGATACATTGATATAAAACTTGGATTATATGGTTGAAAATGATTAAATTTCTCTATTACTAATTCACCCCCCCTCTTAGTAATCCATCAATTGGTATCAGAGCCAGTGCCTTCAGGAAACAATTTAACCACTAGAAGGAGATCATGTATTATTCCGAGAATGGAGTAACAATGTTTAATGGTCAGTATGGTTTTAAGTATGAGATGTGGAGCAAACGGACGAAAGTATTTTTACAGACATAGGGACATTACATTTGGCTATCAATTGTTATAGGATATGATAGTTCAAAAAGAGAAAAGACTGCAGTTAAGAAGGAATTGAAGAAGAATAAAAAAATAACAATGGATTTCATTTGGGAAGGATGACCTAATATGGTAAGAGAAAAGGTTGGTAAATGTTCATCTGCCAAAGAACTTTGGGATAAGTTACATGACATATATTCTTCACCCATCACAGATTCAAAAAATATCAAAGAAGATGCAAATACAAATCAAGAAGAATTATGTTCACCATGTCAAGTAGATTCGGAAGATGAAGAGTACATAATCACCAGAGGTATGTTTTTTTGTTTTAATTGTGAAAAACATGGACATATTGAAATAGAATGCCATGAAGGAAATGAGACAGAAAAACTAATTGAAAAGGAAGACAATTATAAAGAAGAATTGATTAGTTCTTTAGATGAACTAAGAGAAGAAAACAATTCACTCAAGAAAGAATTGATGAAACAAAAGAAAAGTGTTCATATTTTTTAAGAAGCCTGACAGGTCATCGAGAACTTAAGAACTCAGCTAGAAGAAGCCAGAAATATCGAAGAAAATTTTGAAAATGAAAAGAAGTGTTTGGAAACCAACATAGCAGCTCAAAAGGAAGCAACAAAAATGATAGAGAATATATTGACAGATCATCTTAAGGAAAGAACTAACGATCTAAACTAGCTTGAGGCAAAGTTTGGTCAAGAAGATAAAGGACTTGAAGAAGAAATAATCACATTAAAAATTTATCTTGAAGAAGCGAAAAGAACAGAAGAAATCATGAAGTCTCAGATAATGAAGAAAGAAGAAGAGGTTGAGAAGCTTGAAGAAGAAGTTGTCACATTGAGAAGTAAAATTGTCAATCTCAACAAGAATGTTGAAGATATAGAAAGATCCACATTAGTTATAGAGAATGAAGAGAAGCACTCTAGATTGCTAGAAAAAAAGAATGAAGAAAATAGAAAACGTTATGCAGAAGTAATCAAAGGAAGGAATCATGGTCAACCAGAATCTAAGAAAACTATTGAAGATACATATTCAAGAAGACCATCCATGTTCAACCCACAAAGAAGCTTCAATAATGATCATGATTAGTCAAGGGAAAAATTTAGAAGGACTATGCCACAAAGAAGATCATTCACTCCCAGGTATGCAAATTTATTTTATGGTATTTGTTTTTATTGTACTAACTTTGGA
>ML803711.1:242044-261244 GCA_009831015.1 Picea engelmannii
TGGCTCTGGAAGTACAACAAGATGTTATGACATGAAAAAATACAAAATAAGCTAGTCGGATTAGGTGGGAGGCCATCAGTATCCACCTAGAATATGTGTAGGGCTTCATACATCCCTGGAAGTGTAGAACACACAATTACAAAGAAGTACAGAAGAACGTGTTGAACTAAAAAGTGTCAAGAGGAGCTCGTTAGAATAGGTGGGTGGCCACCTATTACCATTACATTGAGTTCGCCCATTAGATGAGGAAACATATGTTGAATTTGGCCCAAGGTGAGCCACTTTCCTTGGTGTAGGAGTTGCCCTACCTTGAAAACCCAATAAATCTATATTCTATGCTAACGAGTTCCCTTGACTTGTGTGTCCACTATATGATCAGTGGATTCCTATTCCATGCAATCAGGGTTGAGCTTTGTTGGTGTTAGATGTTCTGTGATCTCTGAGGTGTCCAATAATGGTGGAAAATATGGCCAAAGTAGGTCCACATTGAACACTGGGTGCAATCCAAGGAAGGGTGGAGTGTTGAGCTCAAAAGCATTTCTACCCATATCCTTGGTGATGTTGTAAGGCCCATAGCGAAGTGGGTGGAGATTTTGATGGGGCCTTGTAAGATGCTCCTTTTGCAAATGTAACTAGACCTTGTCTCCAAACTGAAAATGGTGGGATAACCTATGTTGATCATGGTGTTGCTTTTACTTATCATTGGCTTTATGCAAAATATCATGGACTTGTTGGTGGATGTGCTAAATCCGCTTAATGAATATAGTGGCTTTTCCAGTCTCAGACTGAACATGGGAAGTCTATTTGTGTGGTTGCAAGAGGTAGTGAAACATTAATGGAACCCAAGGGTTAGAATCCTAGTACCACCTGAAATGGGCTATGGATGGTGGAGCTATGGAGAGCCCTGTTGTAACTTTGTTGAACATATGAAAGACTCTCATCCCATGTATGGAGATACTTAGATTTGTACACTCAGGATGTGCACAATCATCTGATTGATGACCTATGTTTGGCCATCTGTTTGGGGGTGGAAAGTAGTATATTTAGTGATCTTGGTGTCCAACAATGACTAGAGACTGGACTAGAATGTGTTGAGGAACCCATTGTCCCTGTTAGACATGATGGTCTGTGGTATCCAAAATTGGACCCACACTCATTCAAAGAAGATCTTGGGAGTATCTGCTACTGTGATGTTCTTCTTGCAGGTTGTGAGGATGGCCATCTTTAAAAACCGATCAACGACAACAAATACACAATCATTGCCTTTTTTGGTGGACCGAAGGCCATACATGTAATCCATCGAAATGGGTTAACAAGGCTTCTCGGGGGTAGGAACAGGGGCTTATAAGCCTTTCTTTTTTATTTTTGGCTTGGAAATGGCACATAAATTGCAAGATATGATATACTTGATGACATCTTGTCGAATTTTTGGCCAATAAAAATGTTTTTGGAGAATGACCACAGGTTTCTGCATGCCAAAATGTCCTACCATCCGACTGTAGTGGGATTCCCAAATCATCTTTGTACACTCACTTGTAGGAACACAGAGATGTCCCATATGGAATAACAACCCATCTTGAATGTGAAAATTGGTGACAATTTTTCTTATACCTAAGACCCGATAGGTGGTGGTGAAGTTTGGATATTGTTGATAAAGTTGGGAACACTCAGATGCCTCATGTCCATAGGAGTGGATCACAGTGGTGAGTGCAACAACGGGAGGTCAACTGAGGAAATCAATGAAATGATTTGTGCTCCCTATATTATACTTGATGTTGAGATGGAACTGCTACAGGTAGGTGGACCACTTCTAATGGTAGTCGTTCTACAACTTATCCTATGTCTGTATGAAATTCAGAGGATTGTGATCAATGTGGATGATCGTATCCTTTCCTAGACTGCAATGTTTCCATTGATGACATGCTTGTACAATGGAATACATTTCCTTATCATAGGTGGGGTATTTCTGAATAGTATATGAGAGTGTCTCACTATGGTATGCCACTGGATGATCATGATGAGTGAGAACTACACCTAAATCATAGTTAGATGCATCAATCTCAATATTGAAAGGTTTTTTCATATTGAGCAAAGAGACTACTGGAGTTGAGCAGAAGCAATGCTTCAGATCCTCAAATGCGTGTTGTTTTCCCTTTCCCCACATGAACGTTTCCCTACTACCACCCTTGGTCACATGGTTGAGTGCCCATGCAATATGGGAGAATCACAACATGAACCTTCGGTAGAAGTTGTCCAGTCCTTTAAAGCTCAATTAGTGTGATCGGGGATGGAAAATCACGAAATACTTGGATGTTAGTGGGATCAACATGTACCCCATGCTCATCAACAATGTATCCCAAGTATTTGACCTTGTTCATGCCAAAGGAACATTTTTTCAACTTGGTATATAGCTTGTGCTACCACAGAGTGCTCAAAACTTGTTGAATATGTCGCATGTAATCCTCCCAAGTTTTGTTGAAGATGAGGATGTCATCCAAATATACCACCACAAAAGAGTTGGTGAAGGGTCTCAATGCATCATTCATCAGCCTCATTAAAGTGGTTGGTGCATTTGTTAAGCCAAAGAGCATAACCATCCATTCAAATATGCCTTCTTTAAATTTAAAAGTTTTCTTCCATACATCAGTTGGGTCGATGGGAACCTGGTGGTAGCCATACTTTAGGTCAATATTGTTGAATAAATTTTCCCCCTTGAATTGGTCAAGAAGGTCATCAATCCTGGGAATCGGGTACCAGTTTCTGACTATGATTTTGTTTAATGATCTGTAATCAATTTAGAGTCATCAGATCTCATCCTTCTTCAGGCTTCCACAAGGGGAGGAGATGGGTCTGTTGTGCCCCTTTTGAAGAATCTCTTGGATATAACACTTGATATAATCATTTTCCACCAACGAGCGACAATAGATTGGTCCATCAGGCAGAGGTTCACTAGGGGTTATATCAATTTGATGCTTGACTTGCCAGTGCGTTGGTACCCTGGTGGCTGAGGAGAATATGTCTATGTACTCTTCCATGATCCTGTCCACTTGCTTCTACTGCAAAGAGAGGCTTTGTGTATAGGCCACATATGTGGCAATGACCTTTTTCTTACTGTAAGAATGGATTACAAAGAAGACAAACTTCTTGATCTGTGAAATGGCCTTACTGCATTTCTTAGCATATATTAAAGAAATAATGGTAGGTGGCGCTACCTTTGGTATCCTGTACAATTGTCTACCCAAAGTAATAATAACACTTCAGGGTCTAGACTCATACAAAACATGACACTTCCATAAATATGGTTGTCCTAAAATAACATCACAAAATTCAAGGGGAGAAATATCACACAATACCTCATCTTTGAAAGGATTTATGTCGTAAGGTAGATGACACTATTGGCTTACACATAGATCTCTTCCTTGGTGAAGCCAACTGATGGTGTAAGGTTGCAGGTGTGGTGTTGTCGACAGGTCTAGCCACTTGATGAACTATGTTGAGATCAGTTTCTTCTGAATGCCACTATCAAAAATGAAATTAAGTGGATCCCCCTTTACCCACATCTGTGAGTGAAAGAGGCATTTCCCTTCCTCTAGTTCTTCTGGTTCTCTTGGATGGAATTTGGTGGTAGCGATAATGGCACTAGCTTCAATATCGATAATCCTCTTCCCTCCTTCTGGATTTGATTTAGAATCAAAATTGACCTTTGAATCGGAAGCCTTAAGCTCAACCACGAGTGACTGCTTGGACCATCATTCTTCAGTGTTGTGCCAAGGTATTTTATGGTATTCACACCATTTTCCCATGTCCTTATTCATCTTCTCATTTCCCTTCTTGTGTTGCAGCTTGGACTGGTTGTCGTAAGAGTGACCATGTTTTCTATGTCCCTTTCTATGTGGGTTGGGGTTGCCTTTGCCCTACTTCGGCTATGAGGATTTTGCACATATAAAATATTGCCAATTCTGCTTGAATTTGTGCTCGATCTTGACAACATATCTATAATCCATACCCAATGAGGCGATGTCCAGATACTCCATTTATGTTTGAATGCATCTATGCAAACAACTGCAATATTTGAGCACTAGATTTTTCTCAAATTCTTTGATACCCAATTTGGTGTGCAAGGTATGGAAAATATTGGTGAAATCTGGTATTGTCTGGTCCCTTTCTTGACACAGGGTGGTCCATCTAGTGTATTGGTTCTCGTATCTTCCAACAAGGTAGTATTGTTCTTTAATGGCATCCTGAAAGGAATCCCATGTAGGGGAAACCAAAAATATTTCATATTCCTCTATGGCCCTTTGCTTAGAGTAAGTGTCCCACCAGTCCTTAACATGGGAGATGACCTTGAGGAGTGCAAAAGTAATGTTTTCCCAATCGAAAAAATTGTGGACTGAAAAAACCCTTTGAGTAGATTCAACCATTTATCTACAACATCCACATCTATCAGTCCTTCAAATAATGGAATATCAAAATTTACCTATGCCTAAAAGGGGGTTTCATGTCCTCTTGACGAAGATTCTTCTCTTGTGGGCAGCTATCGAAGGATCTATGCAAAGTTTTCCATAATTTCTTTCCTTTGTCGTGCAATGGCTTACTGGAGAATTTTTTTAAAAGGATCTCCTAATCCATCATATTTATTTTCATCTCCCATGGGCTATTGTCAGTCTCAGTGTGACTGATCTTGCAACGACTTGATTGGTTCAAGTCCTAACTTCTTGTACCCAGATCTTGTCGGAGACATGCACAAAGAAAAATAAATGAAGACAAGACTTCTTTGATCCCACTGATCTAGATTTAGGAGTAGAATGAAATGATTAACGAACTGAATCCAATAAACAAAGAGATATGAAGAACAACACAGATATCCAATGAACAATATCTTCTATTGAATAAATGAAATAGGCTGAAACTATAAAGTTGCAGAACTGAAACACTTGCTCGAATGGTGGTAGTTGTTTCTGAGAAGAGATGTGGTTGCTACACACATCCTTATGAATAGAATGATTACAATGAGGATCCATAGGTCATTCAAACATTACTCGTGAATTCCAAAACCCTAGACACCCAAAAACCTAACCCTAGGAGATGAAACGCAAACAGTTATGTGGACCCCTATGGGTAAGTTGTTACCTCAACTTCCCGGGGTCATAACTTTTGCATATGACCTATGTTTCAAGTGCGTGAAATCCCATTGTAAAGGTATTTTAGAGAACTACACATTACTTCGTCAAACTCCGAGTCCATCTACAATTTAACTGTGGCAATAAAAAAAACAATATTTATCACCCCAAAATAGCCCTGGAAGTAGAGAAAGATGTGTTGACATGAAAACATACAAAATAAGCCAGTTGGATTAGGTGGGAGGCCACCAATATCCACCTGGAATATCTGTAGGGATTTAGACAGCCCTGGAAGTGTAGAACCCACAATTACAAATAAGTACAAAAGAACGTGCTGAACTAAAAAATGTCAAGAGGAGCGAGTTGGAATAGGTGGGTGGCCACCAATATCCACCTAGAGCACTACCTCACACACTTGTTCTCCCACCTGAGAACCTGTTACAACTAATTTTTCCTCACCCCATGCAAATTTCTTAGATGGCCTTTCCATTTCCCTATACAGACTTGAATCCCCCTTTTGTACTTTCTAGAGCCAAAAAATAATATTTTCTCACATATACGTGCCCTACCAGTTAGACATCATGTGTATACATAGGTTGCACCACTACTTCCCATGTACATAATGTTTGGTGCTCAAAATTAAAAAAAATGTGTCGGGTTTCCATGTCACTTCACGAGATCCATGATCCTTGACCTTCCATATACTATAAAAATTCTGACTCGGCCCTTCAGTTCCATTTGAAGGCTATAAATTGAGCCATATCCAGGCCATGAAAGAGGAGGAGAGAATTGAACTTTTGAGAGAAAATATACTCTAGAGAAATTTCACTTCACATTGAGTTTGAATCCCTTTATCCTTGAAAGTCTGAACACATTGTCTATCCCCCAAGATCTTCCCTCTTTGATGGTGAACCTCATTGTCTCCTTTATATGAGATTTCCTTTGGTGGAGGATTGAAGTGGTGGATACCCAACTGAAAGGGAGAAAAAGTGTGAGAGGTAGTGTGATAGATGCATGATGTGTGAAGAGTGAAGTGTGTGGAAGAATTAGTGCAAAGATAAAAGGATATGAGGGTCATAAGAGAATGGAACAAAGGAAGTTTTGAATGTTTAAGGGTAGCAAGGTGGATCTCAGGAGAGGTGGGTATTTTTTGTACCTTTACCTTTGTGAGAGGTGGTGTGTTCAAGATTTTGGGCTTTGTCACCCTACCCATACCGTGGACCTGACTTACGACTTTTCACCTACGCATTAGTTATATCGTGGTGTCTTTAGTTTCTTGACATAGGTAGCCACATAGGTTACTTACAGGGGTTATTTTGTAGGTATCTGAGTTAGATAAGGGTTGTAAAACACACAACCTTTATGGAGGATTACCTCTCTGGGGGAACTGACCGACTGCATTCTTAAGCCTACGAGGGCCCTTATAAATGATTTTGATACCTCCAATATTTTGAAGGGAGTCTCAGGCCCCTTTTGGGTGAGACGTACCTACTCTAGTGAGGGAGACCCCTTTTCAGCCGTTATATCATGTTTGTGTGCATTGGCATTTTTTCTTTACTTTGGTGTTCTCTCTGATTATTAGTTGGAATTAGGATTGTGTACTACATCATGAGTTTTCATTGCTATGGTTAGAGGAGCCCCCTGTGACTCACTGCATTAGCGCTACCTAGACCATGGTATTTGATCATTCTATGGGGATTAATCCCTTTGTATTTCCGGTTTGCATATTGAATCATGATACTCATCAAATACCTTGGGCCTCCAATTATTTTTATTTTGGTATGCTAGACATGTCTTCGCACTTTCCATCCTCTATCTCATCATCTTATGTGAATCCTTGTTTTGGGTCTAGGGGAATGATGCCTCCTTATTCTCCCTTTTCATTTGGTGGGAGTCATATCCCTCAACCAAATCTTATGGTAGGAGGTTGGAATACTCCTTCCTTTAGACCCAATCCTAGCTTCGCTTTTCTAGGATCGAGTGCTCAAATATACAGTCTTTCTACTTCCTGTATTCCATCCATCTATCCTTCTTCCGCTATGTAGATTCCTACGAATGTTTTTGTCATGGATAACCTCCCTCTATACATATATGTTTCATCCAGGGGAGTCTTTTTTATAGTATGGGAAACCCTCTTCATGGAGTTCCTTCGTCTGAGAGAAACATATATCCTCACCTGAGTAGCCCTTATCATGTTACTTTCTCTTTGCAAGAGGATTCCTCGGTGATGATTTCGTTAAAATTTTTTATGAATGAGTTTGGAAGAGGATACCATCTTACCAGATATGGCCATGATGTATACCAGAACCCTTTTTGGCCCACAATCTCTCAAAATAGGTATTTTCTAGAACTTTAGTCTTAGATGTCACAACCAACTGTTGCAAGTCATGTTAGAAACAAAAGTCCAGTCATGACGAATCATACTAGGATTATATCACCAACCTATGCTAGTCATGTTGGAGATAGGTAAACAACCTATGCAATTCATGTTGAATAACAACAACCAGTCGCTGCATGTCATGATGGGGTCACAACTCTAGTCATTTCTAGTCACACTGCACAAACATCATGAACCTCTGCTAGTCATGTTGTGGATTCATCACCGACCTCTGCTAGTCATGTTGGAGGTTCATCAAAAACCTCTCCAAGTCATTTTGAAGATAAGATACTAGCCTATACAAGTCATGCTGGGGGAATTCATATGATTGATAAGCCTCGACGTATAGGACATAAGCCCAAGTTCCTTTGTAGGCTTTGAAAAGGAGATCACCTTAGTTGTGTGTGACCTGCCACTACCATGGTACAAGAAGAACAATAGTTTTCTTATATCCCTTCAGGTTCCGAGTCATCTTTGGTTTCCCAACATTTTAATCCTTCTTTGGTTGATACAACGGTCATTTCGATGCAATTTTTGGCTGATGCCACTCCTATTTTTGGGAGTGATGTGCCGCTTGACCATGTTATCTCACATCTTATTCAACCAACGATCATGTCGATGCAATCTTCGACCGACACCACTCTTATTTTTGGAGGTGATATGTCTCTAGACCATGTTTTCTTTAATCCTATTCAACTAACAGTTGAAGAAGTGGTCATGTTGATGCAATCTTTGGCCGATCCCACTCTTCTTTCAGAGAGTGAAAAGTCTAAGAAAGTGACATTGTCAATGCAATCTTTGGTCAATCCCACTCTTATTTTGGGGGGTGATGTGTCTTTCAACCATGCCCTTAACATTTCTAGTCATGTACCTTGTGAACAAGGGAGAATTCCACTCTCTTTGAGTAAACTCCCTCCAAGTCTGAGGATGGTTTCCTCTAATTAGGATGATCCTGTAGGCCTCAGCTTCCTTCTCTATAAGGATCATCTACAAGTATTTTATCCTCCTCGACTTGGAAAGCTTTGGGTTCTGCAAAGATTGTGTGAGCTACTTTTGAGTTGTTGAATTTTAACAGAATTCATGAACGGGAGCCTTGGCCTTTCCCATGATATGATTCTTAGAACAATATCCCCAAGTCTTTTTTAATCTCTTTTCCGACTCTCTCAAAATCACACAGATTGTCGAGTGAACTTGTCTCTTTCACACTTGTTTAATGGATTTGAAAGGACATCTATTTTGTGTAAGTTAACCCTTTTTCTGACTGAGTAGAATAATTTTGAAAAAACAACACTCTAGTAAACATTGGTTGAAGAGTTCTCCTAGTTATTGTTTTATACTTTTTTGGGCCTAGGGGACTAAATTTACGAAAAAATGACATTCTTTGGATTTAACTTGCAATTGCATTGAATTATATTTCTTGTAGTATTGAGCCTATTGTTGGTTCTCGATTTATCATTATAATCCTATTACCTCAATAGATTGCATCACTAGCCAAGAAGAGCCTTGTTTATATCCCTTACAGCTTGACACCTTGTACCCTAAGAGGAAACATTCCCCCGAGTTTCCATACCCCACATGCACGTCCTTGCATTGAGAATAGGTATGTTCCATTTTTTGGAGCTAGTTTCTTACTTGCGACACTCATTTCCTCTTTTCCATCATAGCATTCATTTGCCTATGAAAAAAAAAATGATGGGCGAGAAAATAATATTATCTAATATCGACAAAATTTGTGTCACCTTTGAACAGAGAATTTTTTTTTGATTCCATTATCATCCAGAGTTTGGGTTTAGCATGAACTTAGGAAGATGAGATTGTTACTTACAGTTTATTCCTTTGACTGGCTACTCTTCCAGTTGGTATGGAGAGTTTGTCAATGCCTCCTACATCACGAATTTTCATCATAAATTCTATAATTCTCGAGTCCTCCATATGTCTCATTCTTTTGTTCAAAGGAAGTCTATAAGCCTGTGTCGACTATTCCTCATAACTCTTGACTTTACATGTCAGCCATACCCTCACTATGTCTCAGAGTCACATGAACTTGTAGTTATATCATGCACCTTATTCCTAGTAGGTAATCTTGAAACAAACAGTCTATATCTCCTCATTGGTCACTGACTGGGGGGTTACCCTTGTGTCCGACGACAAGAAATATATTCACACATTGGGATTCATGTAGTGTATTGGATTCCATTATCCTTATTGGTGGTTTCAACGTCTTTTTCAACAGTCTTCATTATTGGATGCTATTCATAGGGTATGTTTCATGCACTACTTGCATCTGGTGCATGCAAAAGACTCACAGGGTCATTGGTTTGTGAACATACTCTTAGTATGAGTTCCTCCAAATCATCAAGATATTTATTTGTACCTCATGATGACTGATGAGAGATTCCTTAATGCAATACTTTCAACGAGTCTCCTTCCATCAAATTCAACTCATCTATTCTGGAAATAGGGCCCAGAGTCCTATGAGTACTTAGAGTCTTGCAGTCATTAGTGGCAAGTTCTCCCACCATTGATAGCTGGGAATACATCAACGTCTCATGATCGATGGATTCTTCATTTGTTTGACTTCAACACCTTTATTCACACTTGTAAGAATGTACTCGGTGCCTTGATACCTACTTTCATTATCAGTAGGTTGTCTAACATTTGTTAATGGCAGACATCAATGACTAGGTTTGACTTCAACTCCTCTATTCAGATGATGTAGACTTGAACCTTTGGAAGATAATGTAGAAGACATTTATTTTACAGTAGAAAATTTCCTGAGTTGTTTCTATCATTCATTGGACCAATACCTATATGACTTCGGTGATCATGGGAGATCAAATTGTACTCCATTGTATATATATATCTTTAGATTGATTTTTTAGACTGGTTTTCACTGGAACTTG
This sequence comes from Picea engelmannii, assembly GCA_009831015.1. Classification (NCBI taxonomy): domain Eukaryota; kingdom Viridiplantae; phylum Streptophyta; class Pinopsida; order Pinales; family Pinaceae; genus Picea; species Picea engelmannii. Next base: position 252,445 of record ML803711.1, read on the forward strand.
TTCATGACTATGAAATCCTATGTAATGTGTCTACTTTGTATTGCCTATTCATGGGAATGAACAAATATTTGGTATATTTCCACGTGTATCTGCAGTGTAATTCAAATTAGCAATTGTTGGTCCTAAAGTCTTCACATGACTGCTAAAGGGAAGAGCTAGGCCACCTCAATTTTTGGAATGGTTGGTTTTTTATTTTGTTGGTTAGTTAGAGGGTTGGTTTTACCAAGACAAGAGCATGGTTGGTTTGTAAAAATGATATGGATGAGGTTCCTCCTTGGCTGGTGGCACACAAATGATAGACGAGTGATATAATAGAGGAAAGAACACAAGGAAACAAAAAACCATTCAATAAATACTCTATTTTAAGAATTTTAATAATTAAAATATCATTTCAAGACATTAAACATGTATCAAAAACATAGTTACTCCCATAGGTTGCAATGGAAACAAATTTTCACCAAATCATTAGTTGTTTTACAGGTTGTGTAACAGTAAAGACAAGTTATACAGTAGTTGAAGGAAATGAAATTTACTTTGCACAAATCAAAAACTGCATTCCAGATAAGATAAAACACATGTAAATTTGGACATAAACATACTATCATCAAGAGTATATTCACCAGGTAGAGAGATCTAATGCGTGCATAGAACAATTTCAACCAGTTTTATGTAGTAATATTCTTTTCCCAAAAACTGAACCCTCAAAACCTACAAAAAATACATATTTATCAAAAGTTGTAGAGGCTCTCGTCCATCTGGAACTGAGGCTTAACTCTACACTATCAGTTAGAGAACAACTTATTGACTTAAGTAAACATTGTTGGAGTGTAGTAATGTATACTTGAGCTTGAATTAATAAAAAATGTGTGGTTCATATCACACATAAATGGCCACTTATTATTCCTTAATCTAAAAGAGTCTTGCAATTAAACAACTAAAAAATTCTACTAGAAATAAACTAGACCGATGCATGCATTGGAGAAAACTAAACTCTGACAAAAATAAATGGGAGTGACTGAATTGAAATCTGTATCAAGTACTGGTGTACATGTGCACTGCTCGAGGCCACTGGGAGATAACTGGGTGTGTTGGAAGCTTATTTAAGCTTCTCTGTCAAATTATGTCCTTTAGAAAGAAGGAAGTCTTATGGTGGTTCTTCTGGAGTCTTTGATAATTTGTATGCAGTCTAGAGTGCAATTTATCCAATTCTTGATTATGGTGTTACTGGGCATGGATTGGAGCTTCAGTACTGGTACTTGTTGGTTGTCATCAAGATTCTTTGTCTTGACCGTAACCGACCCTTTCTTCTTGTCTTGCTTTATGATGGACTGGTTGTGGTCTACTAGTGTTATGCTTCTCCTCATCCTCATGTCATACCCATGAATTAGCTTAGGTTCCTTTGAATCTGATATGATTCTTGATGAGTAATATGATGTTGTAGACTTCCTAGATTTAGAAAGTCATTTGAGACTTGCAAATCTATAGCTTCACCTGTAACATGTAATTTTCTTCATTTGGCTTTGTTTAAATCATACTTTAATGCAAGAAATTAATGAGGATAAGCCACTTCGACAATTCAGCATTTGGGATATTTTGAATGAAGAGTATAAATATCTCCCAAATGATCAAACTCGTGAAGTCATTAACCAATTCTTATCACTAAGAAAATTCACCAAAGATTAAGATACTTTAATCATTTAATATTTTGGGACCTCGCAGACTCTGACACTTTGGAGCTCCAGTTTTCGAGAAACTGTGTTTGCTCTAGATTAAAATCTCTCAGAGTGAGAATCTACCGGAGTGACGTGGAAGGCACTTTGATAATTCAACATTTGGGAGATTTTGAAATAAGAGTATAAATATCTCCCGAATGACCAAACTCACAAAGTCATTAACCAATTCTTATTGCTAAGAAAAATCACCAGAGATTAAGCTACTTTAATCATTTAATATTTTGGGACCTTGGGGGATCTAACACTTCAAGGCTCCAAGCTTCACGAAACTATGTTTTCTCTATATTAAAATATCCCAGAGTGACAATATCCCAAAGTGACGTGACAACATGTTGTCACAATCAATGATGTGTCATAAAAATGATAGTGACACTTGTCATCTGAAATAATGCAGATGACGTAACCAAAGTACCTGAAATGAGTGCCACATGTCATATGAAATCAATTTATAGGTGGAATATGACACATCAACTGAAAACGAGTTTATGAGAAAGGGGCTCCAAAATTTTGGCACTTTGGGGCTCCAGGATTTGGCACTTCGTAGAACTGTGTTTTCTATGGAGTAAAATATCCCATAATGACAATATCCTGGAATGACGTGGCAGCCATTTTGTCAAATCAACGTTCAAGTAATTTTAGGATTGAAAAAATAGCAAGCGTGGATGCCCGAACGTTGAAGTCACATAGTAAAACTTCATATTTCTTTATGGTTAAAAAATCTCGCGATTTTGAAATTCTGAATTCACAAGAGTCGTTGAACTTAATTGACTTTTGGGTATCGACCATAATTTTTTTTAATCTTTTTCTTACACACAAACTAACCCTGAAATCCATTGCTTTGGATTGTTTCATCTTTCCTTTTGGATGTTTCCTATGCATATAAAGGACTTGGTCAGCCTGTTTCATGCTCAATTAATGGTAAACATGATGACATATGTTTCAAACTCAAACCAGAACATGTGATTACCTTTCAAGAAATAAATACAATGATGCAAAGAAAGTAAATACCGGTAGGGACCATTGAATTTGAGTCATTAAATCATGGAGAATAAAATTATCAAACACAAAACAAAAATCATACCTTTGATGGATGTATAGGGTAAACGAGGGAAAGGGAAGGGATGCATACCTAGGTTACAAAATTTCCTCCAACCGAGGATATCACTTCCATGTGAGGTGTTAAGAACAATATATTAGGTGCCTTACATCTTGAAACCTCACTCCCACTTCTCTTGAACTACCTATGTTTCTATCTGCCAGCCATGTATCTCTGTCATTGTCCCTCAACCATACATCTCTATAATTTAAAACTGAGGCTAACCTCCGGACCTTTGTTGGGATATGGAGTCTCTTATTCAAACAAGCTATTGAAAACTAACACATTGAAAAACAATCCACAAATTGAAAATCAAATGCCCGAACAACAAGGTTATTCTCCTACTCCTAACCAACATAAGTCAAGTTGATCATGTAACATGAAATTTCCAATACAACCAATAAAGAAGGTGTCTGACAACATAACCTTTCTTTTTGTAACTGAATAAAAGAATGTTGAAATACAAAGATTCTTTTAGAAAAAATTGAATGCGAAGATTATACTTACAGTTGCAACTTGATTGCATGGAAAATGTTGTAACATTTAAGACCTCTAGGCAAACTAACTCCATGCAAGTGGACACTAGATCTTGAAAATCATGAAGCATGTTCAGTTCATACCAGAAACCTAGATGCTTCTTTGTGATTTCAATATCATCTCCTCCACTTCTCTCTAAATAATATTCTTCATAATTCTCATATATTGGGTCACTTATAAGGAGTTTCATCTGTATCATTGTAGAAAACTATTTTTCATCGTTAGGATTTTGATCATAGATGGGTTGGTCTTTAAAAATTCCTAAAATATGAACTTCAAAATCCTTTATTTCATGACATCCTTGGGAAATTGACTGCATAATAGTAGCATAATCTATGTAAAATTTTGGAGAAGAAATATCATCATCACACACATTGTTATAAATATATGATATAATGTCAAACGTTTCTACAAAATTCTAATCAACTTTTTTTTCATTAGAACAATCAATAAAACGTTCCTCCTTAACAGAAAAAATAGAGAATATTTCACAAGGGGATGAATCTTCTCCCACTTGTTTAACATTAAATTCCTTCTCATTCATACTACTAGAGGAACCAACTATATAGTTTTGCGTATACAAATCAAACTCCTCACAACAATATTCAAAAATCAAATCAATTGGAAAAAACCTTTTACAATGATCACTAAATGTTGCATGGAACGTTTTTAGGGAAGATATGGTAGCAGGAGGAAATGATCAGTACCATTCATGAACATATCCCTCTAATGAGTACATGAACATATTCATTAATACATCCTCATGATGTATACCCAATTGATGCATGACTTCATGGAGTTCAAGAAAATGATCTGTAGGGTTATCATCTTTATCTTCTCTAAATTTGGACAAGTAGTCACCCCACTCAACTATAGTAGGAACAACATTTGGAAAAATAGGAACAACATAGAAATTTAAAGGAGAAAACCTCCAAGACAAGATGGCTTCCATCTAAAAATATGACTTCTGGAAACTATGGAGTCTCCACTGGATTCTTTAACCTTCAAGTCACCAAGTGAATGATCTGCAATATGAATGTGTCTAGTATTTGTTCATCATCAAAGATCATACCTGATCATTGCCGTTCTCCCAGGGAAAGATATTTCATTACTCCGTTCCTGTTGGAAGCCAATTCAATTTTTTCCATTGCCTTATAAGATGCCTACACCTATTGTCTCCTAAATGTCAAGTTATCGTCGCATTTTGCAAAGAGACGATGTTTTCATTTCAAGTGACATTTGAAAATTGGTTTCAATTTAGTTTTCACGACTGAAAGCGTGAAAACTCCTCCATCGTTATTTGGACTGTCATGATCTGCTCATTGATATTCTGATTGGTTCTTACCTTTGGTTTATTTTTGAACTTTGTCCATTTTCCTATTCTTACTTTGACTGCGCAACTGGATTTTTATTTTATTGATAAGGCATTGAGCATGTTAAGTTATGGGTCATATTTGATTTCATAAGGGTCATGGTTGATCTTGTTTTATATGATGTGATCCTCACTATTATAAGCTTTTGACCTATCGATTTTATGAAATCTCTTGTTGAAATGTTTTATAAACTTTGATTATGAAAAAATCGCATGGGTAACATATGAGTCTGATTTCATATTTGAATGGCAATAGTCTAAAGTTATACATGGCGCGCTGGTGAAACATTTGGATTTTTGATTTAATGGTTTTAATTATTACAATGGCGTGTATTAACTTTGGGTTTGATTCTATATTGAATGTTCATGGTTTCAAACGATACAATGGTACCTTGGTATCACTATCCACTGTTTAAATCCTTGTGTTAACCAATTAATGTGGTTTGAGTGATGTCATAATGGATTAAACAGTGTTGTACTGTGCCATTAATGTTGTGCATGGCGGTGAACTAACCCACCACCTTCGCACGCGCATATTGATTTTCCTCCCCTTTGAACGCTTGCAACTGTTAGTCCTATCAATTTTTACTCCTGTGTATTGTTGTGTTCAATCCAAACCCTACCATGCACCCGCACCATGGCCTCGGTCAGGGCTGAACCCAATGGCAGCCAGGCATTGTTGATGTTCGATGGCACTTACAGCGACCTTGAGGAATTCGGATGGCTCTCGTTCATACGAAAGTTTGATGGCTTTAACCCTGATGTGGCTCGGCAATTCGCGTTAACCTTTGATGGCTGCCGAGCCAAGGTTGGGGATGTGCAATTGGAAATTGATGAGCAATTTCTCATTTTGGCTACCGGTTTGCCTGTTGTCGGACATAAATGGTCAAAAAATTGCAAAGTTGAAGATGTCCCGTGGACATTACTCTTCCAGTCGTGAAGGGTGAGTTCCTGTGACAAGGGTTTGCCCGTAAATATGCTCAAGCAATGTTGGCATGACTTATTGATGGTAACCAAGCAGTTCATTACCTGCGAGGGCCGGTATGGTTTCATTTTCTTGTACCACCTTCGGCTACTTATGGTTTTCATGGGCTATGAGCTTAATATGCCTTACTACTTGCATAGGAGTCTATTTAAAATGTCTAAAAGGTACAAACGGAACCAGTCTGATACCAGTCTTTTTCATTTTGGGTTAATTAAAATGCTTATAGTTTGTAAGTTGGGGTTACACCGTGACTGTTGGGATGATTTTCTTAAACGCAATAATTTTGATGGCTCAAGCCCACCACAAGTTGAAAAACTTGTGGTGAGCGAGAGCAAGTCAGTACCCCCTGTGCCTTACAATGCTCTGTTACCTAAACCCCTACCCGATTCTCCTATTGACCTACCCGGTTCTGTGACTAAACGTGTCGAAGCTACTAAACCCGTGGCTAAAAGGCCTAAAGCCAAACCCAGTGGATATTCTAAAGGAAAGAAGAATGCCTGGTTAATCTCTCGCATGGCAAGAAACAAACCAAAAGCACCTGTCAACCCCGACCCTATTATGGTAAGTGAAGATTCTGACTCAGAGGTTGAACGTTACCTGGCAAGTGAGTATCCCTATTCTGAAGGTCTGTGTGATAAACCCACATACGACTTTGTGAAGAACCTACCGCCTTGCTTGCAAAATGATCTTAATTATCCAGGCATCAAAATGCCCTGTGAAACCCCAGGTGACTCGTCGAAACCCCCTCCTGCTCTAGTCGAACCAGCTGCTCCACCATGTGATCAATGTGGCTCATGGTTGGAAAGGTATTACCTCGATGTGCCAATGCTGCAGTCCAGAGTTCATTCTTTGGAGGATCAAGTTGCAAGGCTCACCAGTCAGAAGGCTAAGATGCAATCCACTAACAAGAAACAACGAACAACATGTTCAATTTTATTTAAGAACGTGGAGTCGGCTACAACAGTCGTCAATTCAAAATTGGCGTAGCTCGAATAGCCACACTGGTATGACTTTCACTTATTTACATGACATACTCATAAACTCTGTTTATATCGTGGATCTGCTCTGTCACATAAGCATGCACTTTTGTATATAATTTTGTTTTTATAAATCAATTTTCATTATCGTTTAAGTTTTGTTTGGATTTGGCTTTGATTCGAGTGATCGCGAGATAGATTTAATTTGTTTAATTTGGTTTCAATCGAATACTCTGTTGATCATTGAAGTTGTCAATATTTTCTAAACATAGGTTGTTTCTGGAATTCCAATTTTAAACGCAATCAATGGTTCGATTTGAATTGGTTATATTCTATACGATATGGTTGGCATAACTGTTATAATGTTATAATCCGTGTCTGATTCGACCAATTCGAATATCATTCTGTTAATACATAACCAAAGTGCAAACTGTTCGATTCACATCTTTTGACCGCGTTATTAGCTCGTTTCATATTTCAATAAATGTATTGTTTAAATTTGATTTGTTGAAATGGAAATGATTATGCCCAGCATGGCGATTTGTTTCTATAATTAAACTCAGCCATATACGTTTTGATTATTTACCCAGTTTATATTATGAATTTTGTTGATTCTTTCACGCTCCTATCTGTTGACTGTGTGGTGATCAATAACGAAATTCGTTGGGTCGATACTCATTGAGTATGATTTCGTTTGAATACAATCGAAACAATTTACCTATATTTACACTTGATAGAATGATATCAATGCTATGACTATAACGATTCAACGATGGTTACGACCATTAATTCGGTCATATCTTTTAACTGTTTGACACTCAGCGAATGAAGTCTATGGCAAAGTTTTTTGGATATTGTTATGCATGTTTCATTTTGATAATAATCGTAACAGCCTTTCTATATTGGCATTTGATTAAAACGATATGAATCCTATGCAAATCAGTTATGATTGCATCGTATCTTATACGATTTGGTTCACCATTGATTTCATTGGTTATGAAACAGTCCTGTTATGATTTGACCTGATTTTATGGCAACTGAAAAAACAGAGCATTCTTACCCTATCCCGATTGCATTCTTTTTCAATTTGAATGATAAATTGTGTTTGAACTATTAGTGATTCATTTTGGATATTTGTTAAAATAAAATTAAATTGGGTTGTTTTAAAAATATTTCATTTGATTTCTATCTAGTCCTGTTTGCTATTTTAGACTAGCTACAGAATCAAATGATTCTGTAGCTAAGTCTGTAGGATCAATTTTTTAGTGTTTTGTTGCTGAAATATCTTTCTAATTTGATATTTGTGTTCTATTGCAGGTAAAATCGAATTTACAATTGAGTTGTTGAGCAGTTAGGGGATATATCAAAGATTTTACTTGCATTTTATTTTCTTAGTTTAGGTGATTTTGGGATATCTCGCAGATTATGTAAAACACTTTGATATTATCCACAAGGAAGTTTTACCTTGTGAAGAGACCTATATATACTTATGATTTTTGTAATAATCATCATCCTCATTCATGGGAGAACAAGGATATGGAGTTTTAATACAGATTGAAGCAGAATTTGATGTTTTGTCATAGCTTTAGCTTCTCAATATATCAATATTTTGTTTTATGTTGTGTATATCAATTTGTTTATGGTTTATGACTACTTTAGCTATCTAAATCATGTGCAATTGATATAATTGTGATCACTATTATCCATATCTTGTTTCTTCCAATTAGATAAAAGACATAACAATTGTTAATTCAGTTTGTGAATGACAGGTTTATCTTCTTCATGAATTGAATTGTTATATATAAGTTTTTGCATAACAGGTTTCCCTTATTGCAGAGATTTATAATCATAAGATTGTTATGATTTTTTATGTCTTGTTTGTCCTGTAAAACACTTCAAGGAGCAGCACAGCCAATCGTTTACGAGAAGCTTACGGACTAACCGGTGTGAGTTTCCCTCCTCCGGCTAGCTTAGAAGTTATCATACACAGGGCAGACTTGGAGCGTTTCCAGGTCAATTAGTACGTTGTTTACTGTTTTCATTAAGTAGTTTAATTCAGATATAAGTTTAATTAGATTCATATTAGATTGTTTAATTTCA
>ML803711.1:266133-283011 GCA_009831015.1 Picea engelmannii
ATTAACCAAAGCAGGTCAAGATTATGTGGTTCATGCTCATCATGTTAAGGCAAATAAAACACTTCAAACAATGGAACAATTAAAGAAGGCAGTGCAAGCAAGAAACAAACCAATAATTGTTTCAAATGAAGTAATCGATCTTAAGCAAGAATAAGAAATTATTGTTGAATGGAAAATCAATCATAAGTTGCTTCAAGATAAGCTCATGTCGTGCAAATATTACAAGTATATTAGCTCATTTGCAATCATCTTTTTGATACTATCATTAGTAATGTTGTCTACATGGATGATAGTGGCTTCAGTAAGATGTAACAGGGTTCAAATGGCTAACAATATACTATCATTTTTCATGATTGTGTTACAGTTGATCTTAATGAGACAGGTGCAGAGGACAGAGTTCAGAGACATAGGACAAGTCGGGTGGCCTATCTCGAGCTTGTTGACTAGTCAGTAACCTTTTGGGGACCAAAAGGTCTTTTAGTGGGGAGGTGTGATCCAAAATTGGATCCAGGAGCTTGACAAGGCTCAAAAATTAAAGTGCTCGGAATCCGACGAAACCAACACCATTGCGTCCATCTCGTCTTCCTAATTTTGGCCATATATTTACTTCATCAAACAGGCTCCGTATGTGAAAGATATCGCATTTTGTTCGAAAAAACAAACAGGTAAAAAAAGAGGATGACTGTACAGTCCATACAGTGTAGGCTGACTGTATAGGTTGTACAACCATATAGCTGACGTGGTAGCTTTTGGGGATGACACGTGGCAGGTGATGGAGCATACGATAGGTACAGTTGGACCAGTCAGAGGGTGACATGTGTCACCACTGTAAGGGTGACACGTGGCACAGGCTAACGTGGCATGGATGATGTTAGTCAGATGATTGGGCAGGTACGGTGATAGATGGCAGGGTACATGGAAAATACATGGACCATCCGATGCTTGACAAGTGGCAGTGTCTGATTGGTTGGAGAGGTGCCACGTGGCCTAGTCATGGGCTGCCATGTGGCACCCTGTGGTTGGCTTTCGGGTTGCGTAAAATTATGGGGTCTCCACCGAAGTTGAACCCTCAACCTCCTCTGTGCTATGAACTTGCAGGACCGGGAAAACCACCCACTCCACAGTTGGTACTTAATAGTTATGTGGAAAACAATATATTTAATTTTGTTTAAAAGTGTAGTCGGAGGCAGAAAGGGTTGGGGCCTAGCCCCAGCCCACGGATGTGTCGACATACCATATGGCCTGGCGTTTGCAGTTAGGAACTAGCCCTCGAATCTTAGGGGGATCCCATAGGACCAGGGGCCATCCACCAAAAAAAGAGCGTAGGTAAGTTGTTAAGCCACCGGTCCTATCCATATGCCCGAAGACCAGGAGTGAGTCGGATAGGGGGCTAACGAATAGGTGGAGCGCCTAGCCACATGGTCATGCGCCCATAGGACCAGGGGGATAGCGCGAAGGGGGTTGCGTACATATTCTTATACAAAATGGGTTTTTGTTATATAGTTTTGATTTTTTTGATTTTAATGTCTGTATTAATGGATTTTATCCATTTTTGGGAGATATTGGGCATTTTTGGAGCCCAAATTTTGGGAGGAAGTTGGGGATGGATAACCAACTTCAGATCTATAAAAACTAGGCCTGTTTGAAGCCATGGAGGATAGTCAGAGTAGAGTTATGCGGAAGGGAAGCCAAACCAAAGCCATTTTTATTCAGGGAAGCTATTGAGGAGCAGACGCTTGCAAGCCATTTCTGGGAGCTCCGGTCATCTGTTTTGCATGCCATTTCTTTTGCTAGGTTCTAGATATCTGGATAAGCATGACCAGATCAGTATTGTAGCCAATTGGCACTACTGTGATGTACTTTTGAGGTTTTTAACAGAAATAAAGAAGCCTCCCCCCACAGAGAAAAAGGCTCGGAGACGTAGGCAACGTTGTGCTGAACTCCGTTATCAATTCTCTTGTTATGGTTTGGTGTTTATTAATTCATTTCAGATCTGCATATGTGTATATGGCTGTCATAATTCCTCTCTTTTCCTCATTCTTTCATTAAGCTTCTTAAAAGGGTTAATTAACACATGCAATTTAAAACTCAACCACAGTCATTAAAAGATCTTGAAGGATCACTCGTATAGACGTTCGATGAAGTCCATCGTTGAGAACTTGAACCAAAAAAATATACCTGTGACTAATCCTCAACAACCAATAAAGGAAAGCACATTCAATAGCATAATCCATTAATAAACATGATAAATATGCCCATGGAATAATAATTCAAATATTTGAAAGATATAAATTGAACGGGAAAGGACTATTTTTATTAATAAATGATCAGTATAAGTGAAAATGTTATAGACTTCCTTGTCGGCATGGTTCGGAACTGAGAAACTAAGTTCCTTCCAGCTAGGCCTCCACCAAAGGCAAGCTCATAAGAGAGAGACAATGAGGTTCTCAATCAATAAGGGAAGAGCTTGGGGATTGAGCACTGTGTTCAGACTTAAAGGACAAAGAGATGCAAACTCAATATGAATTAAATAATTTCTCGAGAGTAACTTTTCTCTCAAAGTTGAATTCTTTCTCTCTTTTCCATAGCTCAGAATTGGCCCATTTATAGCCTTCAAAATGGGACTGAAGGGTTGAGTTCGAAAGTTTCCGGTATATGTAAGGCCAAGGATCATAGATATCTTTTCGTGACATGGAAACCAACATTAATTTTCATTTTTGGCACAAATATTGATGTACACGGGTTGTAGTGGATAAGCCTTTGTATACACATGATGTATAGTAGGCAAGATGCTTACATGTGGAAAAATATTTATTTTTAGCTCTGGATTTCACAAACAGGGATGACAAGTCTGCATAGGGAAATGGAAAAAGTCCTTATGTGCAAGATTGCATAGGGTGAGGAAAATAATTCTATAATATATGCCCCCTAATGTGTGAGGTTAGAGGAGTATCTGCAATGGTTGAAATACATTATAAACAACCCATAAGTTGACTGATGGGGAACCATCTAGAAGAACTAGTTGCTCATTACATTTTGTGCTAACTTTGCATACATGGCTACCAATAGAATTAAATAGCAGATCCATGTGAAAATATACCAATCAAGTGTCTGTGGCCATGAATAGGAAAATACAAATGTGGTTACATGCCAATATCTCTCATAGTTATGAACAAGGACCAGTAGAACCAGTCTAAAAACCAATCTGAAGATATTTGTATACAATGGATTACAATATGATCTCCCATGATCACTAAAGTCATCTAGGTACAGGTCCAATGAAAAGGAAGCAATAACTCGAGAAATTTTCAGCCACGTACTGGTGTCTTCATGTCTTCTACAAAATCCGCCAATGGTGCAAGTCTATGTCATGTGAATAAAGGTGTTGAGGTCGAACACAACGAGACATCGTTTGATTACTGGTCATTGAGGTATACTGTTAAGAAATGTGAGACAACCTATCGATAATGAAAGTAGGTATCAAGGAACTAAGTACATTCTTACAAGTGTGAATAAAAGGAGTTGGTGTCGAACACCTGAAGAATCCATTGATCAGGAGACATTGATGTATTCCCAACTATCGATGGCAAGATAACCTACCACTAATGACTACAAGCCTCAAGGTTCTCATAAGACTCTAGGTCCTGTTTCGATAATAAATGAGCTGAAGTCGATGGAAGGAGACTCATTGAAAGGAGAGCATTGAGGTATCTCTCATCAGTCAGCATGAGGTACAAAGCAAGAGCTTCATGATTTGGTGAAAATCAGACGAAGATCAATTTCACGAACCAATGACCCTGTGTGTCTTTTGTGTGTGCCAAGTGCAAGAAGTACACAAAAAGGACCCTCTAAATAGTATCCAATGATGAAAACTATTGACAAAGGTGAGGAAACCACCAATAAGGCTAATGGAATCCAAGACACTACACAAATCCCAATGTGTGAATAGATGTCTTGCCGTCAAACACAAGGGAAACTACCCAGTCAACGACCAATGATGAAGTGTCGACTGTTGGATTCAAGGTTACCTACCAATGATGAGAGTGGGACTAGGGTGCATCATATGACTCCAGTATCATGTGATTATAAGACACACTGAGGGTATGGATGACATGTAATCAAAAGTTCTAAGAAGTGGCTGACACAGGTTGATATACTTCCTTTTAACAAGAGCATGAGACATATGGAGGACTTCGACAATAGATAACCAATGATGAAACCATGAGATGCATGAGGCATCAATGTAACTCTCTATAGGGATTGGAAGAGTAACCATTCGGTAGAGAAGACTTTGTAACGAGCTCAGCTTCCTAAGGCCATGCTAATCCCAAAATTATGATGATGAATGGACTCAAATAACTTTGTTCTCTATTCAAAGGCATCATGATTGCTTCCAATGCAAGATAATACTCCCTTCCCACCCGTATTTTTTGTTTTTTCATAACAAACAAATGCTATGATACAAAGGAGGAAACGAGTGTCGCAAGTAAGAAAAACTAGTTCCAACAATGGAACATACCTATGCTCAATGCAAGGAGATGCATCTAGGAGATGGAAACTCGACGGAATGTTCCCTCTTAGGTATAGGGTGTCAAATTGTGAAGGATATAAACAAGGGTTTTCTTGGCTNGTAAGAAAAACTAGTTCCAACAATGGAACATACCTATGCTCAATGCAAGGAGATGCATCTAGGAGATGGAAACTCGACGGAATGTTCCCTCTTAGGTATAGGGTGTCAAATTGTGAAGGATATAAACAAGGGTTTTCTTGGCTGAGGATGCAAAAAATGCTAAGGAAAACGATTTATAACTCAAAGTGAGAACCGTCTATAGGCTCAATACTACAAGCAAGGGCATGAGATGTAATCACAACTTCTTTTTTTATGACTTTTAGTCTATTTGTTGTGAAAAAGGGATAACCTTGTGCCAAATAGATGTCCTTTCAAATCCAACTTATGAGTGTGAAAGAGATAATTTCACTTTTTGAAAATGAGTCAGAAAAGATATTAACTATGACTTGCGACCTTTCAAGTCCAATTTAACGAGTGTGAAAGGGACAAATCACTCGACAATCTTTTCACTTTTTGAAAACGAGTTGGAAACAAGATTAAATTAAACTTGGTTTGGAGATTCTAGGAGGAAAGTCGGGGGGGGGGGGCAAAGCTCCCATGCAGAACTTATGCGAAAAGTCATTATCTTATGAATAGCCAACATCATCTTGGGAAAACCCAAATCTCTCCAATTCAAGGAGGATAAAGCACCAGCGGAAGATATAGTCTCAGTGATACATCAAATAATGTCCCTTACTAGAAAGGACATAGGTGGGGCCATTGGATACCCCAAAAGACCGTCATAATCGAAGGTGATCTCCTCAAAACTCTGAGGGAGAGGACTCAGGGAGAGAAACAATCTCTCGTGTTCAGAAGGAGTGTTATTAGGAATGCTGACAACATGATATAGAAGGTATATGACTAAAACTAAAACTAGAAGAGAGGGATCAACTGAAAATTGCATCGGTGTGACCACCTTTTCAACCTTTGGTTGAATAGGATACAAGACAACAGAACTAAGAGATACATCATCCCCAAAAATAAGAGTGGCGTTGGTTGAATATTGCGTCGACATGATCGTTGGTTGAACAGGATGCAAGACAACAAGGTCAAGAGATGCATCATCTCGTAAAGGAAGAGGATTTGCAGTCGAAGATTGCATTGATGTGACCAATGTATCAACCATTGGCTGGATAGGATGTGTGTTAATAGAGGTCGAAGACACATCACCCTAAAAAATGGGAGTGTGGTCAGATGACGATTGGATCAGCATGACTTCCATGTCAATCAATGGAGAAACAAAGTGTGGCGAAACCACATACACCTCAGAACTCGAAGGGACCTTAGGTGATCCCCACGCTTCTGGTATCCCAGCAGTAGTGGGACACAAATGAGTAAGGTGATTTCCTTTGAAAGTCTTGTAAAGGAATTTAGGCTTACGCCTGAGACATCTAGGATTCTCCATCATATGAATGCGCCCATCATGACTAGCAGTGCTTGGTGACATGCTCTCAGCGTGACTAGCATAGGTGAGAGAATCATCTCTGAAATGATGTATCAAGGTTGGACATGTGTCATTGATATGAATCGTGGTGACTAGAGTGATGCCGCTAGGATGACTATCTGTGGCTAGTTGTGGGCCTTCAACATGAATTGCAGTGGTTGTCGACCAATCTCCAACATGAATGAAAGAGGTTGGTGATGGAGTTCCAGTATGGCTTGTAGTGACTGGACTAGTGGTGGTGGGTTGTGGAAATTGATACCAAGGTCTAGGGAATGATTGGATTTGATAAATTGCAGGCCAAGAAGGGTCATGGTATACACCATGGCCCCAGCAGGATAGTATCTCCTCCATACTGGTTCATAAAGGGTTGTAAGGGAATCGTCACTGAGGCAACCACTTGTGAAGAGAAAGAGACATGAAAAGGGTTACTTATGTGAGGATATATGTTTCCCCCAGACGAAGGGACTTCATGAAGGGGGTTTCCCATACTATAAAAATAACTCCCCCCAAATGAAACACCATAGGATAGACAAAGGTCCTTCATAGGAAAAGCATTCGTAGGAACTGACATAGCAGAATAAGGATAAGTGGATGGAGTGTAATAAGTAGAATGACCACCCATATGAGTGTTGGCTCCTCAAAGAGCATAACTAGGACTGGATCCATAAGAAGGGAGGTTCCAACCTCCCACCGTGAAAGTTGGTTAAGAGACATGACTCATATCAAACGAAGACATAGGCGTTGGGGCCATGGTGCCCTCCGATCAAATGATATGACTCATATAAGTGAACTAGGGAGATTATTTCAAGTTCAAAGGCATATCAACAGGGAAATGACTAGAGACCCAAGCTGCGGACTGAGTGTCATAGTTCGACATACCATCATAAAAAGAAAAAGGATCTTCCCCCATGAAATGAGTAAATTTCATGTGGGGGGGGGTAGCAGTGAATGAGGGAGTCGAAGGAACCCCACTATCCATGATAATGAACACTTGGTAAAAAAATCCTAAGGCCAACTAGTAATCAAAGAGAACACCAAAAAGTCAAACGGCCAATATGCACACAAACGGGGTAAAGTGGCTGAGAGTGACCTACCTCCCTAAAGAAGGTATTTCTCACCCAACAAGGGCCTGAGACTCCCTGCTAAATATAGAAGGTAACAAAATCAATTATAAGGGCCCTCATGGGCTTAACAACCAGTCGTTCAGATCCCTCTAGAGAGGTAATCCTCCATAAAGGTTATGTGTTTCCTGACCCTTATCTGACCCAGGGTACCTGCAAAATAACCCCTGCAAGTAGTCTATGAGACACCTAATTCAAGAAACTAATAAACCATTATATAATATATGAAAAGGAGAGCAGTCGTAAGTCAATTCCACCGTATGGGCAGGGTAGAAAATCCCGAAATCTTGAAAGTACCACCTCTCATGAAGGTAAAGGCACTCGAAATATCCCCAGATATGAATAGATCCCTAGAAATATCTCTGATGCTAAGAAGATATCAGGGGGATATCCCTTCAACCGACTTCACATGACCTTGTGATTAACTCTGGTGTAAGCAAAGCCTCCAAATCTTACCATATATACAATGGATTTATCCACTCCCTGTCTCAGACTGTTGGTTTTGGAGCCTAATTATCTTCTTGATTCAGAGGTATTTTTTTTTTCATCCGTGTTTATAACCCATGAAGTATTTACACCCCAGAAGTATGTACAATATTCCACACAGGGGAGTGCAGAGGGGGGTTACCCTCAAAGGAAAAATTGCCTTGTAAAAGTATATTGTAATTTCATTGTAAATCTAGACCATTCATTATAAGGTCACAGATCTAACAATAGAAGTTATGTTAGGGTTTTTTTCCCTAGAAGGCAACCCTCTCTTATGAGGGTAATGTATTGCATCTATGTATAAAATCAAATATTGTATTCTGAGATAGGGAGACTGTGAGAGAAAAAAGTGGAAGTTACAGTGGGTTTGTTGTAGGTTGTATCCCTTCATTTGTTGGATAATTATAAAGGAAGGACCTGGAAATTTCTATGGTGGACGTATCCCACACTGGGTGAACCATGTAAATCTGTGTCTCTATTGTATTGTGTATTTTTTGTGTTTTATTTCCACATTTATTTTATTTTATTGCTCCACGGTCGTGTTTTTCTAACACAGACACATATGTTGATTCAATTTCCTTGGAGAAGTTTACTCACAAAATCCTATTCCAAGGCACTAAATCCTAATCTAGTTTGTGCACCCTAGAAAAAATAATCATGACTAATCAATTTTGAACTATAGCGTTAATTTTATTGGTCTTGATTACTCAAAAAGATATGCTAATGAAACTCACGATGTTATGACTCTGCAAGAAAAGTAAATATGAAAATAATGCAAAGTCCTAACTTTAACTTTCAATGAATGATATGCTTCTAATAACAAATGAAATTTTCAATTTCAACTCTGCAATTCTGAAGTAAACAATGCAATCTTTCATCACATGCACTAAGCTAATGACAAGGACACAAAATACCAAAATTCCAAGCAATGCAAAATGCCTATTTTTTTGTATTTTCAATATAATAAAAATGAAAATGCATGGACTGAAAATCAACCTGATATATAAACTCTACTGTGTATGGAAAGAAACAACTCAAGTAGGATACCAAGTAGCAAAACACCTAGCCCAAAGTGCAAGGACAATCAAAATGAAAATATGATGAGAAAGACTCTGCCTCGAAATTCAACCAAAGATAGGTTTCCTATCATCCCACAAGCACTTAACAGGCACTACAGAGACCCAAGAAGGCTCAACGAACCTCAAATCCCACACAACAACGACTAGACCCATCAAACAATCAAGGCAAGTTGATTTACACGACTGTTTATGAAAACATAGTGTATATACGCATCTAGTAGAGGGACATTATGTGTATGTACGCAATTGTCAAGGAAAAAAGAGTGTATATGTTTCAAAAAAAAGTCCAGACAAGGGAGGAGGATGAAAAATTAGACCCAGAGAGAACAGATGCTTTCAAGCAATGATATGACAAGAAACACAATAGGAACGAGAGAAATCTAAGGATAAAATTACTCCAAACCCTAAGAAAGAAGATTCATTCCCCAGTATGGTCGCCAATTATGTTACAAGGAAAATATGTCTATGGCTAGGGTAAACCACAACAGATGGAAATGACTGCAGAAATCAATTCTCTTCTCAAGTATGCTATGAAAAAAAATATGCTAGCAAGACAAGATAAAAGGCATACCTCGTCCAGATGTTTGATGAAGTCCATCATTGAGTACTTGACCCAAAACAATATACCTGTGACTAGTCCTCAAAAACCAAGAAAATAAAGCATATGGTGATAATAAATAATGTTAGCACATTCAATAGCATAATCCATTAATAAACATGACAAATATGCCCATGGAATAATAATTCAAATATTTGCAAGATATCAATTGGACAGGAAAGGAGTATTTCTATTAATAAATGATCAGTAGAAGTGAAAATGTTACAGACTTCCATGTCGGCACAGTTCAGAACTGAGAAACTAAGTTCCTTCCAGTTGGGCCTCCACCACTTCAATCCTCCACCAAAGGAAATCTCATAAGAGAGAGACAATGAGGTTCTCAAACAATAAGGGAAGATCTTGGGGGCTGAATACTGTGTTCAGACTTAAAGTACAAAGGGATGCAAACTCACTATGAAGTAAATAATTTCTCCAGGGTAACTTTCCTCTCAAACTTGAATTCTTTCTCTCTTTTCCATAGCTCAAAATTGGCCCATGTATATCCTTCAAAATGGAACTGAAGGGTTGATTCAGAATGTTTCAAGTATATGGAAGGCCAAGGATCATAGATATCATGTCGTGACATGCAAACCCAACATTAATTTTCATTTTTTGGCACAAATCCCGATGTACGTGGGTTGTAGTGGAGCAGCCTACGTATACACATGTTGTATAGTAGACAAGATGTGTACATGTGTAAAAATATTTATTTTTAGTTATGGATTTCACAAACATGGATGACATGTTTGCGTAGGGAAATGGAAAAAGGACTTTTGTACAAGATTGCATAGGGTGAGGAAAATATTTCTATAATATTTTTATAGGTTGCGTATCAGTAAATACAAGTTATACAGTAGCTGAAGGAAATGAAATGTACTTTGCACAAATCAAAAACTACATTCAAAATAAGATAAAAACACATGTAAATTTGGAAATAAACACATTTTCATCAAGAATATATTCACTAAGTAGAGATATTTAATCCATGTGTAGAATAGGTTCAACCAGTTTGATTTATTGATATTCTTTTCCCAAAAACTGAACCCTCAAAACCTACAAAAATTGCATATTTATCAAAGTTGTAGAGGCTCTTGTCCATCTAGAACTGAGGCTTAACTCTACACTATCAGTGTAAGAACAACTTATTGACTTAAGTAAACACTGTTGGAGTATAGTAATGTGTACTTTGAGCTTGAATTAATAAAAAATGGAGTGGTTCATATCACACTTATTAAGGCCTTAATCTAAAGAGTATTTCAATTAAACAACTAAAAATTGCTACTAGTAATAAACTAGACTTATGCATGTGTTGGAGAAAACTAAACTCTGATAAAAATAACTAGGAGTGATTGAATTGAACTCTATAATGATTATCGGTGTACATGTGCACTGTTAGAGGCCACTAGAGGATAACTGGGTGTGTTTATAGCTTCTTCAATCTTCTCTGTCAAATTATCTCCTTTAGAAAGAAACAATTCTTCTGGTGCTTCTTCTAGAGTCTTTGATATTTATTCTGCAGTCTGGAGTGCAATTTCTCCAATTCCTGATTATGGTGTTGCAAGGTCTAGACTAGAGTTTCATTTATGGTACTCATTGGTTGTCATCAAGATTCTATGTCTTGATTGTAACAAACCCTTTCTTATTTTCTTTCTCCATGATGGACTAGTTGTGGCCTACTATTGTTATGCTTCTCCTCTTCCTCATGTCATACTCGCGAACTACCTCAGGATCCTTTGAATCTGATTTTTTTCCTGATGAGTAATATGATGATATAGACTGGTTATATTTAGAAATTCATTTGAGTCTTTCAAAACTATATCTTCACCTGTAACATGGCATTTTCTTCGTTTGGACCCATTTAAAGAATACTTTAATCCAAACAATTAATGAGGATAAGCCACTTCGTCAATTCAACGTTCGAGAGATTTTGAATGAAGAGTATAAATATCTCTCGAATAACCGAACTTGTGAAGTCCTTAACCAATGCTTATTGCTAATCAAATTCAATATGTATTAATATACTTTAATAATTTAATATTTCAAGGCCTCGGGGGCTTTGGTACTTCAGGGCTCTGGGCTTCGGGAAACTGTGTTTTCTCTGGATTAAAATCTCCCATACTAATAATCTCCTGAAGAGACATGACAACCACTTTGGAAATTCTATGTTTGGGATATTTTGAATGAAGAGTATACATATCTCTCGAATGATTGAACTCGTGAAGTCATTAACCAATTTTTATCGCTAAGAAAATTCATGAGATACTGAGATACTTTAATCATTAAATATTTCAGGACCTCGAGGGCTCCATCACTTTGGGGCTCCGGGCTTTGGGAAACTGTGTTTTCTCTGGATTGAAATCTCCCAGAGTAACAATATCTCAGAGTGACGTGGAAACATTTTGTCACAATCGATGATGTGTCATAAAAATGAGAGTGACACATGTCACCTGAAATAGCACAGATCACGTAACCAAAGTACCTGAAATAAGTGCCACATGTCATATAAATCAATTGAAATGTGGAATATGACATGTCAGCTTAAAAAGAGTTTATGAGAAAGGGGCTTTAGCACTTTGGCACTTCGAGGCTCCGAGATTCAACACTTCGGGGAGTTGTTTTTTCTCAGGATTAAAATCTCCCAGATTGACAATCTCTCAGAGTGACCTGACAACCACTTCGACGATTCGTCGTTTGGGGATTTTTTTTATTGAAAAAATAACAAGCTTGGATGCTCGAATGTCAAAGTCCCAGAGTAAAACTTCATATCTCTTTGTGGTTAAAACCTCTCGGTATTTTCAATCTCCGAATGCATAAGATTTGTTGATCTTAATTGACTTTCACGTCTTGACCATCAAAAATTTTAATATGTCTATTACTCACAACCTAAGCCCAGAATCCACTGCTCTGGATTGTTGTATCTTTATTTTTGGATGTTTCTTGTGCATATAAAGGACTTGGTTGACTTGATGCATTCTCAATCAATGGTAAACATGATGACATATGTTTCAAACTCAAACCAAAACATGTAATCACATTTCAAGAAAGAAATACAATGATGCAAAGAAAGTAAAGACCGATAGGGGCCATTGACATTGAGTCATTAAATCATGGAGAATAAAATTAACAAACACAAAACAAAAATCAAACCTTTGATGGATGTATATGGTAAAGGAGGGAAAGGGAAGTGGTGTTAACCTAGGTTACAACAAAAACCATGTGTACAAATTCATTATGGATTATAATATTCTCATGAGCAACTAGTACTTCCAATTGAGTATCCATCACTCCACTTATGGGAATTATGATGTATTTTGGCCATCGTAGATACTCGTCTAACCTCACACATTAGGGGGCATCTATTACAGCTAATTTTTCCTCACCCCATGCAACCTTTTTAGATGGCCTTTCCATTTCCCTATGCAGACTTGAAGCCCCCTTTTGTACTTTCCAGAGCCAAAAAATCATATTTTTCCACATATACGTGCCCTATTAGTTAGACATCATGCGCATATGTAGGTTGCACCACTACATCCCGCGTACATCACGTTTGGTTCTCAAAATTAAAAAAAATTGTCGGGTTTCCATGTCACGTCATGAGATCCATGATCCTTGACCTTCCATATACTGGAAAAGTTCTGACTCAACCCTTCAGTTCCATTTGAAGGATATAAATTGATCCATATCCAAGCCATGAAAGAGGAGGATATAATTCAACTTTTGAGAGGAAAGATACTCTAGAGAAATTTCAATTCACATTAAGTCTGCATCCCTTTATCCTTAAACGTCTGAACACATTGTTTAGCCCCAAATCTCTTCCCTCTTTGATGGAGAACCTCATTGTCTACTTTATATGAGCCTGCCTTTGGTGGAGGATTGAAGTGGTGGAGGTCCAGCTAGAAGGGACTTAGTTTTATAGTTTCGAGACATCCCGACACAAAAGTTTGTCACTTGTATACTTTTGTTGATTATTTTAATAGAGATACTCTTTTCTTGTCTAATTAATATCTTGCAAATATTTGAATCTTGATTCCATGGGCGTATTTTTCATGTATGTTAATGGATTATGATATTTTATATGATAACATTATATATTGTCACCATATTCTTGTGTATATTGGTTGTTGAGGATAAGTTGTAGGTATAAATATTTGATTTGCATGCTCAACGATGGTCTTCATCGAATGTATGGACGAGGTAGGATATTGGCCTTGTCTTGTTATCATTTCATTTATATAGCATACTTGGGATTATATTTGATTTCTACATTCATTCCGTCTATTGTGGTTTACCCCATGCCATAGAGTGATTTTCCTCGTAACAGAACCTCAGATCTTATCACCTCCAAATACCCTACAAATCTGATTTGGTAATTTTAATTTATAGACTTCACTCTCTCATTGATTTTTCCATGAAACTAAATCCAAAGGGTCCACCCAAACTTCCTTTACTTATTCCTCCAACTGTGATTCAAAACTATTCCACAAAAAGAAATAATCTAGGTTACCTTATATTGTATGTGATCTAGTTTACTGGCCCTTGATAGTCAACCACCATTGGATCATCCCTTTGATTGATCCTCAACCATGTATCTAATATATTTCATATCAATACCACTGGAGTATCAATATAGTCAATAACACCTCATCAGTCGACAATCATCCAATCATCATTTTGTTAGATCACAAGTTTTTATTTATTCCTTATCATCAGGGTCAACGATCATCATTATTTTGATCACCATTGTAGCTTCTGGTAACACAGTCCACTCTAACCAATACTTATTCAATGGTATTCTATGATGGATCATACAATCCTTGGAGTATTTAATCAATGATCCATATCACATATTATTCTTAAATATGCATGACATATATCTCCTTTCATTCACTACTCATGGGACGATCAAGTGTGTCCCATGGTAGATATATGGTTGGTATCTTCCTTCTTATCGATATACAGTTTATATCTCTCCTCAAAGTTCCTTTTCATCATCGTAATCCATTTATGAATAGTATCATGGTACACTTTGACCATCGTCGATGAACAGTGCTAACATTCCCTTTACAAAATGAATTTTTTATTTGTATGGGTGCCAATCCCCCTGATAGCACTCCCTAATCTTTGTTCGAATGAGTGAACGAATAACAGAGGCAACCTAAAAACTAAGTTTGAGGCCAAAAACTAGCCTTTATGACATAGAGAGGGCTCTCTCTAGAGACTTTGTCTCTGTATAGGTTATGGCTTTAATATATTTGTTACACATCAAAATTACGCACTTCAATAGTGTCGCAAGTGTCGTGATTACAAGTGTTGTAAGTGTCACATCTTATCCGCAAGTGTCACATCTTGACCACAAGTGTCCCAAGTGTCACAAACATCATACTGCCATATTTCCTATGTTGTTCCTCTAATTACATCCTAATGACACTTAAGACAGATCAAAGACTGGTTTTGAAGAGGAGAAGTCACTTAACAAGGAGTACAAGCCTTTTGCCACTAAAAAAACTATTTAAAAATGATTTTTGGAAGGTATCTCTCCCTTACCCACTATCAGGGAGTGTCGACGCTCCCTAGCCTTCTTTGGGGAAGAGTTGAAATGCTATGTGCACCCTTTTGGGGGAGTGCTACCCTTCCTGAGCGAAATTTGGTTTGTTGAGATAAATGAGAGAATAATCCCCTCAAACTCTGAGGTTGGTTGGATTCGAATATGAGTTCAAGGCATGATCTTAGGGAAGATCCAAAACTGAAGGAGAGGAATCCTCAACTTATCCCAAATATCTCTCAAGTGGTTGGGCCTCTCCAAGCCTATATAAGGAGGCCTCCTCATGGTGAAAGGGACATGAAAAGATTGGAAGTATGAAATCTATGATCTCATAGGAAACATACAGTACAGGACAAAGTTTGAGAGAAGCACCTAACTTATGATCCCATAAGTGAGATGTCATTGAAGCATAATCAATGTAGATTACTTGAGAAAAGGGGTTGGACAAGGAGAGTTGGAAGAAGATGATGCACCTTCATCAGAGGATTGTAATTACTCTTCATTTGTTCTCATTAATATACATACATGCTTTCTCTATTTCTTTCAAGTTTATGTTTGTTCCACATGAAATTGTCTTCAATAGAAAGATATGTATTTGATCTAATATTAGTAGAATAGGAAGCTTGTTGTATCTTTGTTTTTTCTATAGGACCTATCGAGGAGCTTTGGATTGAAGCTCAACTTGGACTTTGCAAGAACAAACTCCATTTAAAAATGTACACTTTTATTCTTTCTCTTCATTCATTAGCTTAATTAGATATAAAAGGATGTCAGTGACAAATGATAGCACCCTTTATGTATTGGTTTTAAGGGTATAGATACCAAGAGGGAATCTGCTTGTCTGCAGGAGGATTCACCTGTAACAGAAATTGACAACTCCACTGGGGAGGAGATCTGATTTATTTTTCCATTTCTAGTTCTTGTTTTTGCCCTTTGCCCACTTTTTGGCCTTCTCCATGCTGTCTTTGATTCTTGAATCTATTTGATTGGCTCTTGATTTCATCACCTTCAAATTGATTGACTGAGTTTGCTTGATTGTTTGATTTTCTAGGCATTTTTTCTGAATTTTCAGAGGTCAGTTCCCCCCTACCCTTGTTACCAGAGTGTTGGCACTCCCTACTAGTCTCACACAGAGTGTTGGAACGCTCTGGTGCCCCTTACACCAGAGCGCTACCCCTTTTCTGTGAAAAATCCTTTAGGGTTTCTTTCTCTAAGGTTCATTTTTTTCTTTTGGCACTTGCTTAGGGTCTTATCATCTTAGTTTATCTTTATCTTGCCCTTCAACACTCTGCTTTCTAAGAATTGATCACTTTTTGTTTGGAATTTTGACATTTTCTTTCCTTGCCTTGAAGTCACTCTTTGTCTTTGTTGATTTAGAGTCAACTTACTATTTTCTTCTCATTTATCTGACTGAGTGGAAGCTTTTGTAAGGAAATTCAAAGGTCTATGCACCATTCCACTTGATCTTTGAGGTCATATTCCCAAGCAATTTAGCTTTGAGTGGTTTCTCTTTCTCCCTATCTTTTATTGGATTCTTCTTCACATTTTATTTTCTTCCTTTAATGCTTGCATTTAAAGTAGTAGAATTGCATGTTTTTTGACATTTTGGGACATTGTGCATATGAAATGATGAATGTTTTCTCCTTCTCGTAGCATAGTTTTCATCGAAATGAAAATATTTCATCTTCATATCTTTTCATAACTTTTGAGTCAGTCAAAACACCATATTGTCCATGCCATTTTCCTTTTGAGTAACAACAACTTTAAAAATCAAGTGCTAAACTAAAATTGATTAGACATTTTTTCATTTTCTGGTAGCAAACCTACATTATATTAGTTGTAGGGATTTGAAATAGGTGTGAAAGATAACTTTCCAAAGATGCAAACAAACATAGGATCTTGTGTTAGGGAGCGGTGAAATCCAATTGCTACATTTTTTCCTTGGAAGCCCTTCTCACAATCATGAGGTCGCATTAAGACTGGAAGAGTTACTCACCCT
>ML803711.1:364441-385918 GCA_009831015.1 Picea engelmannii
ATCCTTACAAGGCCTATTGATGTCCAAACCCAATTCATCCATGATCACCTTCGACATGAGGTTGTGCGGCATGCCCAAATCAAGCATGGAATTATGCAAAGTCATGTCATGGATATTGAGGATGATATAGAATGAAGAAATGTCCTCAATATCACCTGTTGCCTCCACGCACAGACCAAACAAAATGGTAGGGTGGTCATCTTGGACGTTTAGGGTATCAGGAGGCTCTCCCATATTTAGAATTTTAATAATCTGATCCCAATATTCTCCTTTATTAATGAGATGATTGAAAGGGACAAGCATTTTAATATTGTCCATTTCATTCTCAAAGTTAAAAGAGGGGGATACCTTTTCTACCTCCTTGACACCTGTCTCTCGACTTTTTTCTGGCACTTTCCTTGGAACCTCTTCCTTTGAATTTCCCTTTTTAGTCACATCCTTGGTTGGGTTATCCTTCTTTGGTCGGCTCATGGAAGGGGCATCTTCCTGAAGTTCCCTTATGGGATTCGTCTGTTGTTTTTTTGTAGATGCCTTTTTTCTCCTGATATTGTATTTCTTTCGAAACTACATTATGGCATTGTGGTATCCTTTCTTGAATTCCTCTATTTCCCAAGACAACATGTCATCCGTTTCCAGCATAATATCATCATTTTCACTCATGTAATTATCATGTTCTCCCTTCATCAAGAACATGTGAGTGTCCTTGTCCTTGCAACAATGCATTTGATCTGGGAACATCTGATCAAAATCTTCATCCGCATAATTGTTTTGGAACGAGGGCCTTATTTGTTAGTCGATATGGTATCTTTGTTCCCTCTATCTGATCTGTGGGACCAGACCTCTTCTAAGGTTCTGATTTCTAGGTTGGATGTCATGTTGTTCTCAGGTGGAAAGCTTACTTCCCACATATATTCTTTCCATCATCTGCTCCATTATCTTCATCATCAAGTCGAACTTGTCTTCGAGGGTTTCTTCCCACCTCCGTTGAAGATTTTTTTAATATTTCCTGACGCCATTAGGGTTACCTCAACTTCGATTGCATGACTCATCATGGAGTCCAAATTATAATATCTTCTCTCCCTCAACAGTAAGGCAAAATCATTGTCAAGAGAGTCAGTGTATTGAAGTTGCGCAGCCCCGAGAGGCAGCTGGACTTCTACGGGAATTGAGTTGTAGACCCTCATGAAATGGGTTGAGAAATCTTGCATCGTCTCCTTCGATTCTCTCTTCATATTGTTGTACTTCATTGGTAGCTACAAAGGATTATTTTTATGTCCCCATCTAGCGATGAACGATGTCTCAAATGTGGCAAAGTCGGCGATGCTTGTTGCTGGGAGGCCCTTGAACCATTTTCTAACCTCCCCCGAAAGAATCTACGTGAAAAATCTCATCTTCATGTCTGGATGGTCCACCTCTTCTAGATCGATGAAATCGTTGAACCAATCCAAGTTCTTTTCAGCAGATGTTCTTCCCTCAACATCATATAGCTTTCTCCTCTAGTTGTAGTTCTAGGGAAAATCATGCAGTTGGGCTAGCAGAGAAAGGTGGTCGAATCTGGGGGGCATTTCTCTAGGGGGGTTTGGGATTTGCAGGATGTTCTGAGCATGATTTTCATCTTGCAGGATTTTGTTTGGTATCAGAGATTGAAATCTCTCCTCATCGAAGACTATATGATCTAAGCGGGTTTCTGATTTAGACCTAAACAAGGTGTGTTCGAACAAGGTGTCAAAGTCAAGGTCATGAATTATTTGCGCCCCATCCTTGAGTAAGGAAATATTTCAGTCTAGGTAATAGAATGGGTCTTGCGCTTTCTCCCTTACCCTGCGTAGAAGTATCTCAGGATCATACACATGCTCTATAGGGTTTGGGTTAGGATTGGCTCTGGTATAAATGATATTTGGAGCCAGGATGTTTGAGTGGTGTTACTCTGTGCAATTGGTCTCTTTTACGGGAGTCGCCAAGGTAAATATTTCAGCCAATGTGGATCTTTGGCCCACTGTTACCCTTATGGATCAAAACTATATCTTTAGTCTCTCTCCTAAGGAAAATTTATTCAGTTCCATCCCCAACAACAATGCCAAATGTTACCACTCTGTAATCTTCATTCGATTGAGTAAACAAATGACAGAGGAAACCTACAAACCAACTTTGAGGCTGGAAACTAGCCTTGCCTACCTGGAGAGGGCTCTCTCTAGATACTTTGTCTTTGTATAGGTTATGGCTTTAAACTATCGGCTATATTTAACACTTTTATACAATATTTCTAGTTCTATTGGCAAAATAAAGCAAGACCTCGGGCTATGGAGTCAATTTAAGAGAATGGTAGAAACAAATGACTTAGTGACTAAACTTGAGAGGATAAAGGATAAATAAGCAATAGTCTTTTAGTTTAAAAACGTTGTGTGTGATGGAAGAAAAACACATAAAGAAACTTGGAGCACCATAGGGGATGAATTCAGAGTTCACTTTTAGAAGTAACACAATTGTCTAAATGGCGCAAATCTAGAGCATCGCGCGGTGAATTCTAGATTCAAGTCATGTTCCTATTTAGAAAAAAATACATATATGAATATAAAGAACATAGGAAAGAATGTATGCAAAGAGAGAATACAATACACCAAACTGTCGTCGTTAGAATATTTTCGTCAAAGCTTCAGGACATTTTCATTAAGTTTCAATCGAGCTCAAAAGCTATATAGACCAGGGTGTGTCACTCGGGCTACCCTACTTTCTAAATACTATCCCTAGATATTAGGCTCTGACTAACCTCTTCTAGATGGATCTTCATATGGAGCTTTGCTAAAGATAGAAACTAACTATACTTGGTCACATCATAACCACTCGTATTTGCCACGGTGGTTTGGTCATCACCAAGATCTTGTCGTTAGAGGGTGATGTGTCAATGCTTTCCTTTGATAGGATATATGGTCGATCAAGTGCTCTATCAGAATCCTGCCACCCATTATAATGACCCTGATTTTGTCGTGTGATTGTTTTATGGAGCGTACATATGACAGGTGACTGCAGAATTTCACAGGTGTTTCCAAAATGATAATTCCAGTTAGGGAATGATGCCTCTCTTCAAATTTTCGTATGTCCAATGTACACCTGTCCCTTGCAATAGATGGGATTCCAACATTGAGCTTCGTATGCTTTCCTTGTGGGTATCTATCATAGTTCCTACTCCCTGGTGGAAAATAGGACACGAGGACACAAAATCTGCGCCATGTTGAAACGACAAAAATGGAGTTGGTTGATCATGGTTCTGGCTTCATCTGTAGTTTGGAAATCCACAACGTTCTCTTGAGAGACCAGTTGATCCTTCATATTCATTACTCATCATTGTAGAACTTCATTCCATTTCATCCTCTTTTGCGTGTTGGCTAGAGCCGCACAGATGTTTTCCAATGTCGGTCCTTATTTCCTGAAGTGCTTTTCATTTATTTCTTATGACATCCTCTCTTATTTGCGCAGCTGGATGATTATGTCTTTTGATTCCCTGAGCTTCCTCTTGAACCACATCACATTTCCCTCTTGACCCTGTGATGTTGACGCCTCAAGGGTCTTCGCTGCTAACTGTTGTCTCAGTTATCGGTTGTCCTGGTACAACTCAGCAATGGCGATTTGCGCTTGCTTTAGGTGCTATGATGGTTCACATATATCTATGCCTTCAGTACTGTCTTTCCTTCTCTTTTTGTCGCAGGCTTCTTGACTTGGACCTTCGACAAGTTCCAGCCGAATGGCGTGCATGAGTAATTCTTCGTCAGTCGACTTTGCACGTGGCTAGTTCAGGACTTGGGCCTCCCTAGTCTCTTTGTCTTCCTTGGCCTATCCCTCTTTCAGGGTATCAACTATTGGAGAGATGTGGTTGCCAATGTATTTCCTTCTTCCACGGTCCTTCCTCTTTATGCCTCTACATGGTGAAATGTTACCTTTTCCACCAGTAGAGAGGAATCCCCTTTGGGGTCCCTGGGGATGCCAGCTATGAGTAGGAATGAATCCTAGTTATTTCCCAATCGCCTCAACTCCTCAACTAATAGAAATTTAATCACAAGACATGATATGGTTTCTTCTTCAATTGATTTGTATCAGCTCGGATGTCGTCTGCCATTTCTTGGAGGCGTTGGTGCAAGAATAAATGAAGTTTTAATGGTCTCCTTCCTGTGAAATGCATAAAAAAAATGATGTGATGTGGGTGGATTCTGTCAAACCTTCCTTCACAGGTGAAATATTTCCTAATTGCTCTTAGGAGCTTCCGAAAAGGTTCTTGCAGATATATACTTGCAACGCCTACTTTGACTTTTCAATTTAAACAGCCTGGTTTGTTGAACTCCTCATAGCATAGAACATCTAAAGGAATTTCTTTAGACAACCTTTCAACGCACGAAGGGATCTCCGTGGTGGCTGAGATAGTTTCCTCCATTACTTGGAAAGTTACTCCCACGATTACTGTGCGGAAACCATTGAAACTGAGAGCAAACTACTCTTCCAGTTTTGCGTTGAACCCTTTGATTTTCCTACAAAATACCATGCATTCGACATGTTCAAATGATGCTCTAATGTCCAATCTCATTTACCAACATCAAGTTTTGAGATTCAGGCCCCACATTTTTTCAACTTCACGCACCTTTCCTTATGTTCTGAGATGTTGTCATGGTGCAACGCGTATTTTCCCTGCGCTCAGAGGATTTAGCACGGACCCAAAGTCATTTTCTTGCTTGATCTAATTTTGTGATGTAGTGTAAGGAAATCGACCTTCCAGCCACGAGAAACTCAGGACTCGCAGGAAGAATTTTAGACAGAGCACAAAATTGGTTGGTGAACAAAATACATGCAGAGCAAAAAAAAATTATAACTGGGTAGGAGAGATATGGAATCGTGCCAAGGGACACTGAATCCATGGTGACTGGAGGTTTCAAAGAAAGCCAAATATTTTCGCGGCACATCCACACGATGGGTACACTTCAGGGCATGTAAAGTACAATTGATAAGAGTTGCAGAGTATACCTGATATGAGTGCCATGATTTTTCACTCTTTTTGACTTCATAATGAGTTGATGATGCATATTACGTCTGTCGACATGACTTCTATTTAACAACTTGCCTCGACTTTTGGCACGTAAATCCTTCTCCTCTGACAGGACCCGAATCTTTGGGAAAATACCTTTACCACTTACACATTTTTTGGTTCTGACATCCCTTCCTGACTCCAAGGGACAATCGACCACTTGTTGACTTTGACTCATTCGTTATTTGGTACCTTACCTCACATGATTTGACACACAGACCATGACTCAACTAAGACTGACTCTAACTAAAAAATTATGGTGCTAACACCCCCTATCCTACATGTGACCATATGTTATAACTGATATCATCATCATCATCTCCTACTCGTGTGTCAACATGCATGAATTACACTAGCCCCAATGATGAACTAGACGTTGGAGTTTCAGAATTTAACTCCTCCATAGGACCACAAGATGTGACTAGGTGATTACATTATCATTGTCGCTAAAAGAGTATTGATGCACTCCCAAATTTAACTTCACCAACAATACTGGACCCATGAATACTTTCGTTGCATAAAATATTTCCATGTGGCCCCTTCCAGATCCTTTATCTAGGCCACCTTGATTACCTCACCACCATTAACCAAGTCAAATCCAACCATCAGTTTGATTTACATGCACCATCGATATTTTACATGATTTAATCCTCACCATTCATTTGTTGAATATTGAATTTGCTTCATTTTCATCTCCTACTTAGCGTCATCCCTCAAGATTTCCTCAACCTTTATCATCTTCGACGATATCATAGTCGTCATCAGTGATACCAAAATAGATTTTGGCAAGTCTACATACCATCGACTAAATAATCTCGACCATCAATTCTGGAAAATCATTCACCCAAATCTAGTCACCACCATTGATCTGGAGAAGATTTCACTGCACACATCCGATCAATATTCCCAATTTATCTCTCCTTGAGATCAATCCTCAACTGTCAATCTCTTGAAGATTTTATTTAGATTTGTCATCATCTTAGCTTTCTTCAGGTATCATGGTTCACTTTCATTTTTCTTCATAGACAAATGATTGTGATCTACCACCTCCCCATATCAATAGTTGACCATATTTCATTGTATCTGGGACCACACTCAAATCAACCATGAACCAATGGTTGACGAGTTTCATTCCTTGAGGCAGGTTGGGCCCTCAATAGATCTACATTTTTCATTAATTTCTAGAGTCCTCATCATCGTCGACACAATTACCAAGCATATCATCATCAACCATTCCTTAGTGGAGTTTGATACCTAGTATGGAAATCCCAAAAAATATAATCTCATTGACATTCCCTTTCTACATCCACCATCAATATTATCCTTGATCAATCTTCATCATCAATATATTGTAGTTTTCTTAGATTTATTGTCGGCGATCAAAAGTAGATATCGCCATCTCTGATCCTATGGAGCTTGAGTCCCGATGAAATAAAAAAAATCCCAACTAATATTCAGCCATTGAATTTTATGAAAGAGTCACCCCGATAAAACATGAATTGTCCATTAACTTATCATGTAGAATGAATGTTAGATGTGCCCAATTTGAATCTGGTTGACTTTGATAAATTTATGCAGCAAAGGAAACTTAAATTTGATTTTGATTCATGGTATGAATCTACACATGATCTCCTGCAAACAAAACCACTTCGTTGTACATAGTAAAATCTTTGTTCCTTCTTGGTTCAGGTTCGATCCTTGGATATTTCATCACAATATATTTCCTTCATCTTCTCAGGGAATCACTCATCAACACGACATCCTTTGATATCAATGACGACACATTTTCCAAAAAATGAACTCTCTGTCAATCTATGAACCTCTTGTGGGTAACTCCTTAGGTGAGGAGAATTTCAATGTATGGTATTTTTAACCCGTATGACAATTATCTTTGAGTCTTATAAGATAACCAATTCTCTTATTTTTAGTTCAATGGATTTTTTGAGTCCTTGGACCAAAGCCTCATATTCAACAATATTATTATAGTACATTCAAACTCCAGCCTACATGATAAGAAGTTACATTTACTAGCTGGATCAATAAAAACACATCTAACACCCGTTGCTTCTTGAGACTTAGATACGTAAAAATATAGAGTCCAAATCTCAGATGGAAATTTAGGCACCCTCTTATTGGAATTTATGCCTAGAATTTCAGTTTTGTTTTCTATGATATAAACTTGAAATAATTTTTTAGGGTCGCTGCACTCTTCATTTATTGTGGAGTTTTGTTGCGACAACAAGTTTGGCTTTTGGCAAAATAAAATTTTATATATACAAGGTGGGAAGTTCCCAAAATCTAAATCACAGGAGGGCCTTCAGATCAGTGATGGTATGTTTCAAGTATTTTTCTCTGTCAATTCTGGTCATGTTGGGATGAACCTTCAATGGTAACCATAAGTGAGACCAAACGATACTAAAATATCCATGCAATTTTCTAAACAAGCATGACTTAGAAGAGATTCAAATCATAACATCTTTTAGTTCACCAATGACTTTAACTTCAGTTCTTTCCAACTGTATAATGTGTGTCACTCTTGCTAGGAGTTGTGTTAATATTTTTACATATAGAATAGGACATGACATTCTATGATTCCCTAGAATCCACTAAACAATTGTGTAAATTTATATTGAAAATTTCAAATGTTAGTAGGAAAGGAGGGACATACAACTTAAATTTCTTGTATGTAGATGCTAACTTTACGTTTTATTTTTTGCTTTCTCCCAAATTTATTCTATTTTTGTTTTGATGGGGGTTCACAATGTGGTTGTTTCCTTCCTTCAAAGCTTGCAGCAATAAGTTTTTCTATGGAGGAATCTTGTAGAGGTCCATAGAAAAAATGTTTTCTTTCATTTTTCTTAAATCCTCTACCATATTGTATTCCAATTTTGGTGTTTCTTGTGTTGGAAATTTCAAGGTAGAGCTGAGTATGGGAGTTGGTTTGGTAAAAGGGGGTGAGCTATCATTATTTTTAGGGGCTTGAGCTATGATAAGATGATTTTTTGGAACATAACCTTTACTTCTTTTTTGTATAGACAAAGCCTCATTAGGTAATTCCCCTTCCTTGGTGAGGTCATAAAAAGACATCATGTGATTGATAGACCACAACATCATAACTACTTGTTTAGGTGGATCATTAACCTCGTTATCTATATTTTTGGATGTTGGGGTAGTTTCCTGTTTGGTTAGGGAACATCCATCTAAGAAGCAATTGGACATCAAATTCATGGTGTTCACCCATTGGGGACAATATTTTTTGGATTGGTTTTCTTGATGATAGGTGAAAAAGGAATAAAAGGCCACATCTCCCAATTCAATATTCATATTTGTTGAGGGAGTTTATATGGCCTTATAAGGTGGTGATCTCTTAAAAAATATCCCATAAGGCCTATGATTAGAGGTACCTTCACCTACATTCCTCTTCATGTCTACAATTTTGTTGTATAACTTCTTGATCATCCTTTGCAAACTTTCCATATCATCACCATATTTTTCAGTGTCTTTATTGATTTGTTTACTAGGTGGTCTAGTCAATAAGAGTCCTCATTTAGGTGGTGGTTGAGCTTATTTATTTATAAAGAGATATGGATCTCTTTGCATCCTTTCATGTGAATCTCAATTGTTTTATACTCCTCAAAATTCTCATCTAAGGTAAGTTTGGAAGATCTTTTGACAAACATGGAGATGGATGTTGGTAAATCATTTGTGTATACTTCAATTTGAAGCTCTAGAGAAGGTTTGGATTTAGGTTAAAATTTATTCAAGATTGCAATAAATATTTGGTTGAATTATTTCACTTTATCTTTAGGACCCATCATTGCAACAAACAATTCATCCATTAGGGCCCTTGTTGTAGATTCTTCTGCAATTTTTTCTAGAAAGTCCTTTTGAAACTTAGTCCAACTAGTTATGGAACCAACTAGGAGGCTAAAGTACCAATTTGATGCTAAATTTGAAGGTTAATATACACACCACACCTTCGTGTTGCACATTCATCAACCTAATTTCCAATATGATTTTTTTAATATGATCCTCTCAAAATCTGGAGGTTTCAAGGTCAAACTTGGGAAGTAGTTTCTTTGGATTCCTAGGTAATTTATGCAACTGACTTGGTATGGCCAAGGAATCCCTGGCCAACCAAGGTTGGTTATTTCCAGGTTTGTTATCATCTTCCTATTTATTCTCATTGTTATCCCCCATGTAGTATGATTCATATTTAGAGGCTTTTGAATCATATTATTCTTCCTCATACATTGAATCTTCTAGCTCATAATAATTACCTGCTAGCGGGATGACAATAGGTGTGTCAGAGATTAAGCCGACCGGATTTTCTATTTATATAAGGGAGAAATACACTAAATCCTTAACTGTGTGTATAGAAGTATGTTCTGGTCTAGTCACAATAGGTTTTACCATTTTCCTTCTACGAAGATGTAACAAAGCTAAGGGTAATGCTATCATATTCCAAGCATATTCCCTAGTGATTTTTATAATTGTGTTAACCTCTTTCTGAGAGATTGCATATGCTATCTTAGGGTGAAGAACAATGTCTTCCTTGGTGTGAGTCTAGTTACTCAAAATGGGAGTGTTTTGTATATGTGGGAAATATTGATGACTTTCCATGCATGAATTCCTCCTTCTAGCACCAATTTCGTTGAGGGGGATAGATTCCCTTTAACTCAACAGTAAGAATCACACCCGAAGATGACGCCTAATTAGATCTTCTTCATTTAAAATAGTTTGATTCTCCATATTTATGGAATGTTATCCTTTTAAATGGGATTTAATGAATAAATGTATGTTTCCCATTGTTCCCTTCAAACTACTTATCTATTTCTATATTTATTTATTTTTCTATTTTAATGCAATAAAGTGAAACTATCTAAAAGAAACCAGTTTGTTTTAAGAAGTCCGAGCCTAGGGTAACCTTTGGCCAATTATATGTAAACAACAAATGTGATTGAATTATTAGCACTAATACTAACATTCATCAACTTTTAGGTATTATTTAAGAAACATAAATAAATGACATGCTTTCAACTATACATAACAAGAAGATTAGCAAGAAGAAGTTTTAAGCTTCACTTATACATAACAAATTAAAGAACATCGATTTTCACCAACTTTCGTTCAAATATCTATAAATTACTCAAGATAACTTAAAATAATTACGATATTACTAAATTCCTATAGTTGGTAAACAGAACGTAGAATGATCCACATATCTGGTCACACGCACAGGTTTTGCAAAAATGTCTTTAGCTCTCTCTGAGCTTCTGAATTAATTGTAAAAATAAATATTTATTTAGACCAATTCCAAAATTTATTTCATAAACCATTGACCCTTGTTGCATGGTCAATTTTCCTATTTATCAAAATGAATTTTCTAAAAATAACCTTAAATCTATTTTAAGAAAATAAACAATTATAAATGTGGATTGATCACGTCTCTTCCTCAAGTCAACACTTAGTCACTAGGTGACTAATCCAATGGATGTGATTTTTCATACTCGGACCATTTGAAAAAATATATTCACATGTGTGCATATAGGTAAAGCAATGTTGGTCTATCGGTGCACTGTGAAATACCCTCATTTGCCCTATGTGTTGCCTATACTTATACAACTTGGAAACCACATATTCCATGACTATTGATGCTCTAATCGGGATATCCTTAAACTTTATCACCTTCCCTCTTGATAGAGTATTCATTTGGAGGAAATCCAATCCATATCTATGGTCCCGATCTTCATGTTGTTTTAATATGTCACTAATGTCCTGAAATTCTTCTAGGGGCCCAAACTCAAGAAACTAGATTTCCCTCTTTTTTCATTTATTTTTTCCCAGTTCTTGAGACACTCATCCTATATCTCTTGCATCTTTCATTGTGGCTCTATAACTAATTGGAACCAATACTTAGCTTCTCTTTGAATTCTACCCATACTATCCTTAGTGAGAATCATTATGTCATGCTCTTCGTCTCCTCATCCTTTCTATATTTCTTCAATATATTCAATTTGGGAAAGGGTTCTGTATAACCATTCAGACTATCTTGACAACTCTTTATATGCTACAATACATAGAATTGTTTCTTCTTGGTAGCTTACAATATTTTCCATGAAAATATCCCTTCCAGTCTTGTACCTAATATACTCTTCTAAGAATTCAATCTTGAGAAG
The DNA here is from genome assembly GCA_009831015.1 of Picea engelmannii. Taxonomy (NCBI): domain Eukaryota; kingdom Viridiplantae; phylum Streptophyta; class Pinopsida; order Pinales; family Pinaceae; genus Picea; species Picea engelmannii. The sequence goes on from ML803711.1 coordinate 375,689, forward strand.
CATCATTACTTGGCTGGTGTCTTTGTAAACATCATCTTGACATCTAAGAGTTTCAATATCTCTTCTCTTTTACTCCACTTCTATCTCATATTATCTAGCTTGGTCAATGGTGGCATGGGATATAGCCATCCCTACCCCCAAAAACTCACTAAAATTTTCCCTTTTTGTATCCCACAAGGCCTCTTCAGTGGTTATGACCATAGTGTTTTCTAGGGTGAGCTTCTTCTTCTTAATTTTTATTTTTACCACTACTTTCCTCTTTCAGTCATAGGATATGGCTTCAATATCTTCTACCTCATCTACTATCTCTGGTATATGTTGATCGCCCAATTCCAACATATTTCCTATGCTTCGTAGAGTGTGGAAGTGTTATAGGACATGTGTTGTACCCTTATCAGATATCAATATTTGACCACTTATTTCTCCTCTTTACTCACCCACTATCTGATCTTTGCTTGGTTTTATGGAATGTTGGTCTATGATATTCTTTTGTCCTGCTACTATCTTTGTGGATACCTCTTTTGTTTGATCAAGAGAAGTAGTGTTTCCATGAACATTTCAATTGAAACCCCTACTGGTGTCATCTCCAAAGGCAAGGAAGTAGTTGGTGGGTTGGTAATTGACTCTTTCTTTGATGGAGTAGTACTCTACTTCTCATTTACAACTCCTTTACTTATATTCTAATATTTTATCATTTTTGTGGACATAAATATAGTCATTCCGGGAACTGTAACATCCCCTAGTGCATTCTCTTTAGATAATTTAGGTAGTGTCATATTTTCAAGGAAGGAAGTGGCTGGAGAATCAACCATTGTATCTCCTTTTATTGGAGAGGTACTCTATCCCTCATGCTTATAATCTTTAATTGCAACCTCTCCAAGTTGTTTCTTATGGTATTCATTATTTTAATTATCTTCTCTCCCATAGGTTGTATCTTTTGAGCTATGTTATTCACTTTCATTTCCACTTTCATATTCTTATGACTTCTCTTCTCTGTGCGGATGTTGGCACAGGGGAAGAACTAGGGTTCAGCTCTAAGAGAGCACCAACAAGCCCTAACTACTGGCCCTTTCGACAACACCTGCGAAGCAGATTTAGTCTCACCCGAAGCAGTTATGAGGGGGTTGTGGGACAGAGATGTCTACAACCAAAGAGAATATCAAGCGGATCCAACACAAGAACAACAAAGCATTCATATATTACTTATCATATTAGATCTATTCTACACATCTACTTATCAGATCTAAAATAGTAATGCAATCATAGTATATCAATGAAAGAGATAAAATACCAATCACAGACAACACAAAATATACATGGTTCACCCTCTCTCTAGGGCTACGTCCACAGAACTCTGCTATAATATATTAAGGTAAAGCATACAGTTCTTGTCTGTGCTCTTAGCTAGCAGATCTTCTTTCTTCTTCTCTCTTTCTCTCCCCTCCCTACACACCCAGTTGCAAGGTTGATATTTGCACCCAACTGAAGATCTTACAATACTAGAAGGCTCTCACACCTACCACTTCTCTCTCACACACTACTACTTGCTTGATCACACAATGATAAAGACAACAACAATAATCATAACACCAACCCATCCCAAGTCCTTTAGACCTCTATTTATACATTACAATAGCTCACTGACATCCTTAGGAAGAAACCTAGGTGTCCAAAACCCTAGATACCAAAACCCTAGGTCAACTTGACCCTTATTTTTTAGGGCTTCGCTAGCCTATCTTTCCTTCCTTCTTGTGTAGTGCTTCAAAGCGTCCAATCATGGATTTTGTCACTTGCTGAGTTGTCCACAATACTTCTTCCTTTCTTATCTATCGTCCTCGATTTCCTCATCCAATGACTTGCTTTCTCGTGCTTTGCTCCATCTTTTCTTCTCTTTTTCTCACTTCGACCCAGTAACAGTCACTATGTCTTCCGCGAAGTTCACATTTTCCCTTTTCTTCCTTGATATTTTCTTGCTTCCATAACCCAGGGCCAACAGGCCCCCAACACTCACCTATGACTCATCCTGAGGCACTTCATATCTTTAGCTTCTTATTTTACTTTGACTTCGGGCTGCGCAGTGTAGCCTTTGCTTTCTACTCTATGCCTCCTCTCCTTCTCTTGTGCAGACTGTCTTTTCTATGTCTGGTACCCAATTTCAACTGCGCCTAGTACCTAGCCCCTTTTCCTTATGCTTCTACTAAGATATGTGAGGCAGTTGGTTGTCATAGTACAACTTCAGCCGACTTCCATTCACTAAACCTTCCTTCCATTCTCCATTCAATGTCTTCAATTGCACAACTCCTCCCTCTGTAACATAAGCAATCTCATATGGCCCTAGCCAATGCGTTATGAACTTCCCAGGATGTTTTATGAACTTATTGGCATATACCAGTACTAGATCACCTTGATTGAATGCCTTCTACTTGGTGTTCCTATCATGATAGGCCTTCTCTCTTTCCTTCTGAACCTGCTAATGGAATCCTACAATGAATCTATCTTTCTCTAGTTCAACCAGCTATGCAAGCCTCTCTTAAACAACACCAGTTTCATCCATACCTATAAAGGCAAAAATTCTTAGGCTTGGTACCAAATATTCCATTGGAACAACAACTTCAAGACCATATACCAACTTGAAAGGGGTCTTCATTTTCATCTTTTTTCAAGTGGTTCTATAGGCCCATAATACTGTTGGTACTCTTAAGTCCCAATCATCTATGTTCACACTACAAATCTTGGTTAGTGTTGTTTCCAAAATATTTTTGATTGTTTCAAATGTCCCATTTTTTTGTGGATGGTACGGTGTTCTCTTCTGATGGTGGACTGCAAATTCTTCAGTCAGGGCTTCAACTATCTTATTGATGAAATGTGTGCCTTGATCACTCATAAGGATCTTTGGGCATCCAAACCTGGTTATGATGTCATCAAATATGAAGCACAAAGGTATAGTTGCACTACAGTCCTTAACTGCTCTTGCTTTGGCCCATCTGGTCAAGTATTATGTTGTTTTAATTATGTACCTTGCTCCTATACACTTTCCTGGTGGGTTTATAGGTCCAACAAATTCAATGGCCCACTTTTCAAATGCTTGTAGGGTCAATTGTGGTGCCAGTGGAATTTCATCTCTTTTGTATGGTTTCCCAACTCTTTGGAATACATCACAAGCTTTGGAATAGTGTTTAGCATCTCTATGTAAGGTAGGCCACCAAAGGATAGCTCTAAGAATCTTCTGCACAGTTTCTTTTGCAACCCTGACAAGTGGTTAGGGCCTTTGTTCATTCTTCCTAGCTTTACTATGATCTCAAAATCATATTCCTGAAATAGAGGAATCCATCTACATATCCTTCCCCCCAACACTGGCTTGTTGACTAGGTATTTCAGCACGGAGTGGTTAGTAAACATTTTAAAGTGTCCTCCCAACAAGTAGTGGTGGAACTTTTGCAGTGCATACACCATGGCCAATCCTTCTCTCTTGGTAGTGATGTAATTAATTTCTATTGTGGATAGCTTCCTGCTAGAAAAGGTTAATGGGTGGTCAATATATCCTCCTCCAATTTGTGCTAACACAGCTCCTAAATAAATGGAAGATGCATCGGCATGCACGTGAAACTCTTTGGTCCAATCTGGGAAAACCAGAATGGGTGCAGTAACCATTTTTTGTTTCAATGTGTTGAAGCTCTGTTGGCATTCTTTTGTCCAACTAAACTGACAATCCTTCTTCAACAGCTTCTCCATGGGAACTGTAATCTGAGCATATCCCTTAATGAATTTTTTGTAGTATCCTGTGTGTCCCAACACAGTGTTCATTTGTTTGACTGAAGTAGGAGGGGGTAGATCAACTATAATTGCAATTTTGGATGGATCGACCAACAATCCTTTCTTGCATACAATATGTCCTAACAGAACTCCAAATGGTGAAAAGAAAATACAATTCTTTAGGTTCAAGGAAATTTGGCACTGCCTTCATTTATCCAACATTAGCCTTAGACATTCAATATGATTCTTCAATAAACTAAAATAGTTCAATCATCAAAATATGCTTCTAGAAATTTATGCAGAAATTCATTGAATGCTTCGACCACCACCCTAGAAAATATGGTTGGGGCATTCTTCAATCTGAATGGCATTGTTGTTTATTGGTAGGATCCCCATTCTATTGCAAATGTGGTCTTATGATGATCTTCCTTGGAAATCCGGATCTCATGGTATCATGAAAATCCATCTGTAAAAGAATATACTTCCTGCCCTCCCACATTATCTAACACTTAATTAGTGAATGGTGTAGGAAAGGGATCATGTAAACATGCATCATTCAGCTTCCTGAGATCTATGCATATCCTGATCTCTCTTATATTCTTGTCTTGTACCACCATAGGGCTAATCCACTCTGACTCTTCGACAGGTTCTATAATTCCTGCTTCCAGCATTCTGTTGAGCTCAATCTTCACTTTTTCCTTATATTTAGGGTTCAATCTGTAAGGTCTCTATTTGACTAGTCTGGCATATGGATTCAGAGGGATCCTCATCTCTCCCATAAGTCCTTTAATTCCCTTCATATCAATGAACTTGGTTGGAAACAAATCCTAATATTGATGCAGTAACTCTATAATTTTGTCAATGGTGGTAGAATTCCAATAATCTCCAATATTTGCAAACTTTGGTGTCTGCTTTGTTCCAATATTGAATTTATTAATCTTGATCGGTTGTCCAATAAATGGTATCTCAACTCCTCGTCCTTTTACATCTCTCTGGCCTTCTATTTTTTTTATGTTCACCTTCCTTGAATCATCATCTTCATCAGCATTTATGTTGTAAAAGCCTTGTAGTTTCTGGAGAGGCATAGTCCATTCGTCCTCTTCTTGTTCCAAAGGAAGGATAGATGCCTCCTTGAATACTTTTTGTCTCACAATCTGTAATTTTTTATCGACTGAGGGATATTGACTTTCAAATAAGAAGGTAGTTACAAAATTATGAGTCATACCTTCCTAATCTGTAGTGATGAGGCACAACTCTGCTTGAAGGTACCAGTTGATAGATGTTGTGTCCAGTGTGTTGATGAATTTGTGTACCCATTGTTCTTGAGGAATGTTGTTCTAGGCTTCCTCATATCTTCTCACATGGTCCCTTGGGCAACCTCGACCTGTGTATCAAACTTCGTAGCCTTCTACTTGAGCTGAGAACCGAGCGGTCATTAAGGTATGACATTGTATACAATCTGTAATGTTTCTTTTGTGTGTCCCCCACCACCTTTATGGTGTGTCTTTCAAGGCCTCATCCATCACCAACAGTATTTTTTGCATTGGTACACTCTCTTCAAATTCTGACAAGAAGGTTTCTAAAGGATTCAGACCATCAAAAGTGGGTAAGTTACTTATTGTTGTGTTGATCCAGCGAACTTCTATGGTTAATCTAGCACATCTTCTTGTAGATACTTCATTCATATTATTCTTCTAGTTCTCCAATTCTTCTTCTAAGTCTAATGAACATGCACTATCACTTCGCCAGCTTAAGTTCCCATCAGTTGTAGGATTAATGTAATCATATTGTCTGGATGTTAGCTTGTAGATGTTTTCCAGTTCGTATGCACAGTATTCATCTCTGATGGGCTCTTTGTATCATTGACCTTCATCTGGATCTAGAGGTGCAATTACCCTAAGGCCATCTATTTCAAAAGTCATACGTCTTTTCATTAAAACAACTACAGTGGAATTATTGAAAGCCTAATCGATTCCTAACAGCATGGGGTAAGGACAACTATCATCAACTATTTCAATTACCTCAAGGTTTACAAACGTTCTTACTCCATCGATGTCCACAGGGACATGTTTTAATCTTCCAAAAGGTCTTATAGCTTGTTGATTATCCATCCTAATCCTGATAGGGGAATAGATCAACTTCGATTTTCCCATCAGTGCCCAGGTTTTCTTCGTCATGACATTGACCTCCAACCCTAATTCAAGAACTATATAATATATCTCATACTCTCCTATTTGAGCATTCAAATGTAATTATTTATTTGTCCTTCTCTTCTTACCGATTTGGTGTACTTCCCTATTTAGTAAGGGGTCTATATTTCCTAGTTCATATTGTCTGATTAAATTTTGTAACTCTTGTACAATTCTTTCATCCTGAATCAACTTAATACAAGTATATAAAAATTCCATGAGCTTGCTTACCTCTTTTCCTTCTTTTGGTGAAGTAGACTGATCAAATGCTAGAGGCATTCCATATTCTCTCACTTCTGGTCTTGTCTTGGATGAAGAGCCTTGGTCTGTTTTGAACTCTCTTTTGTCTTCCTCAAATATTTTTATTTCTTTCTTTGCATCAAAGGTTTGGGTTTTCTCTATAGCTTTCCTAATTCTTGAATCTTTTGTAGTCTTCCCTTGGGTCATTCTTTCATCTCCTATAATAGAACCTCCTCTGGTTATAACAAGTACTCTAGGGTCTTCTCCGCAAGGTTCATCACATATCAATTGCACTTGCAGGTTCTGCTGAGGTCCTCGTCTTTCTTGAAGCTTAGCTAGAAGCACAGGACAATCCTCTATAACATGGTCAAACGAGCTGCAATAGCTGCAAGTGGTACAAAGGTTTTAAAAATCCCTTGCAAGGTGTCCTGCTTGTGCAAAGTTATAAAAAATGATCTATCCTCAGCCTCGACCCATTCCTCCTTCTCGTCCTCTTCCTTTGAATCCACTGTGAGGATTGAATTTTCCTCTCCAAGGAGAGTTATACTACGTAGTGTTTCCTTCTTATTGTACTTCAACTTGAATCTTATATATGTCTCTCGACCTTTCATGCATGAGATCGTAAGCCCTACAATCCCTATCATCATGTCCTATGGACTTACAAAATGTACAGTACAAATTTGTAGGTGTCTGAACATACTTTTTCATGTAGTAGCACTCACCAGGGCGATGTCTGTTTCTACATACTTTTCACCAAGGTAAGGTGACTTGCTTCAAAGGGATCGAAGCTCCAAAAGACAAATATCCATTGAATAGGGGACAGTGTTCCTTTTCATGCCCTTCTGATCTGCATCTGACACACCAGATGTCTTCTCTTTTATCTTTTCCCTTGTTTATCTTCATATCTTCAACCTGCAGAGACAAACTAGTTAGTTGACTCAAGATCTAACTCATACCTGAGTTGGATTCTCCCATAGGGGCTGATTCTAACTTCATGGCGATCTTCAGCACCTCAGACTGTGAAGAAATCTTATCTTGCATCAGAAGAATTCTGATGTGTGGTAAGAGGGCAACAATGAACCATTCTTTGTTCTGTTCATATGGGATCAATGAATCATCATGTTAAGGTTTTGAATCTATGATCAAATTCCCAAATAGGTTCGACCACCTTCTTCTTGATCTCTTTCATATCTGCGATACATTGTGACTCTGACTTGGGTTTCTTGAACTCTGCAATCAGTGCATTCTTAATTTGATTCAGTGGCTTAGGTTGTGCAAGTCCTTGAACAAGCTTCATGTACCAGCTCAGTGCGCAATCCCTTAGAGTGGTACTAAACTGGTTTCTTTTGACAGCTTCATTAGTGACATTTTTAATATTCCATACGGCTTCACATAGGAACCAGTGTTGATCAGGAACTTCAAATTCATCTCCCCTAAATATAGAAATCCTCATCTCATCTGCCATAGATCTTCCTAAGGTTCCTGACTGAATATGTGGTGGAATACTATTGGCAATGATTTGCACACTCTGGTGACTGGGATTACTCTAGTTGCCTAACACTATTGAATCAACAGGAGGGATAATAGTACTTACTTCGATGGTCTGCACAGTTTCTGAGGTTTCAGGTTCTCCCTGGTGAAGCTCTTCAGTTTTTCTTTCCTCTTCCCTAGCGGGTTTTGAATGTTCTTCGTCTGTCAATTTTGTCTCTTCTCCACTATAGAAACCCTCCTCCCTGTAGTTCTTCTTAAATATATTTGCAAGCTGAACTTCTCAGAACACTCTCCCACTGCACGTATGTCCAGCTTCTGTGTCGTTGTCGCTGTCGTTGTCTGAATTCTTGAAAATTATCCTTTCTAGATCTAACCAATCTATTGTATTTTCAAGATGTTATTCTCATGCAATAGCATCTTGAGCCTCAACTTCAGGAATTGTAAACATTTTCCTCTGGGTCCCTTAAATAAATATCGCTCATCTTGGTTGTATGATTCTACTATGTCAACAACAAACTCTGTGATGTACGCTCCAATGGCGTTGTCAAACCAGTGATCTACAACTCGTGATATGACATTATCAACTCTTTTGACCTTCTTGATCAACTCCAACATCCAAACCATAGGAGATCTAGATTGGATCTCAAACTGGGTATCTGCTAATATAGCTAGCCCCTCATATAGCTCTTGATGGATTCCCCCAAAGAAAATTTTGTGTATATCAGCGAAGATATATTTCTCCAACCAATCCTCTGAACTAAAATTAGGGTTCTTGTTCTGGGCTTCAGTGAAGTCCTTTTCTTTAACCTCTATCCACTTTTGAATCTATGACTTTGATGGGAACCACCTTGACATTCCCTTAAAAAGATTCATGTCCCAGCAATGGAACCATTTGTTCTCATAGGGGCAGACCCAAGGTTCATCTCTAAGAGCGCACCAACAAGCCCTAACTACTGGCCCTTTCGGAAACACCTGTGAAGTAGATGCAGTCTCACTTGAAGTAGTTATGAAGGGGTTGCAGGATAGAGATGTCTACAACCAAAGGGAATATCAAGTGGATCGAACACAAGAAAAACATAGAATTCATATATTACTTATCATCTTAGAACTATTATGCACATATACTTATCATATCTAAAACAGTAATGTAATCACAGTATATCAATGACAGATATAAAATACCAATAACACACAACACAAAATATACGTGGTTCACCCTCTCTCTAGGGCTACGCCCACAGAATGGTGCTATAATATATTAAGGTAAATAATACAGTTCTTTTATTCTCTCTTAGCTAGCAGATATTCTTTCTTATACTCTCTTTCTCTCCCCTCCCTACGCACCCAGCTGCAGGGTTGATCTTCACACCCAGCTGAAGATCTTACAATACCATAAGGCTCTCTCACTTAGCACTTCTCTCACACACACTACTACTCACTTGATCACACAACGATAAAGACAACAACAATAATCATAACACCAACCCATCCCAATTATTTTAGACCTTTATTTATACATTACAATATCTCACTGACATCCTTAGGCCGAAACCTAGGTGTCCAAAACCCTAGATACCAAAACCCTAAGTGTTTAAAACCCTAGGTCAACTTGACCCGTATTTTCAGGCCTTCACAAACCTGTCCTTCCTTCCTTCATGAGCGGTGCTCCAAAGCGTCCAATGGTGGATTTTTTTTCTTGTTGAAATGTCCATGATCCTTCTTCCTTGCTTATCTCTCATCCTTGATTTCCTCATCTAGTGGCTTGCTTTCTTGGGCTTCACTCCATCTTTTCTTGTCTTTTGCTGACGTTGACCCAGTAACAACCACTGTGTCTTCCGCGAAGTTCGCATTCTCCCTTTTCTTCCTTGATCTTCGCTTAATTCCATAACCCAGGGCCAATAGTGGATGTGACCCCAATTTTGGTTGAGTTGTGACTTTTTTCATTTGCGCTAGTTTCCACTAGTGACTCTTTTGGTTGTGGCTCCTCAGGTAGTGGTCCTCCTTTCACATAACCAAATATCCTCAAATGACCTTGCTCCTAAGTCTTTGCTCCTTTATGTCAATTATCCTCTTAAGAGATAGAACCAACTTTGCTTCCTCATCTAGTGGAGGGATATCTGTCAAAGCAGTGATCTGTTTTGTCAATGCCTTCTTGAGGTATAATACTTGGAAGGTATTGTGGATCCTTCTACCCTTTGATAGCTCTAGATAGTATGCTACTTCCCCAATTCTCATGATCATCTTGTAGGGCATGTAAAATTGGAGATTAAGCTTCTCTGCACCAATCCCCTTCATCAATGATTCTATGTGTGGATGTAATCTGAGAAAGACGAGATCTCCAACCTCAAAGCAGTGTTCTACCCTATGTCTATTTGCATACATTTTTTTTTATTCTGAGCAGTCTGCAAATTTTCCTTTAGGACTCTTAATATGTTCTCACTTTCCTATAACTAGTCCTTACCCTTGGGATCTCTTCTTTCTCCAAACTCCAAATCCAAAAAATACGAAGCATCATATCCATAAAATTCCCTAAATGGGCTCATCCCAATGGAAATGT
>ML803711.1:391238-402714 GCA_009831015.1 Picea engelmannii
GGGGGGGGGTCTGGAATAAGGTGGGTTTTTTCGGTGGGCCCTATCTATATGTGTCATCCATCCTTTTCGCTCGATCCCATCACCTTTTCTGCATCCTTCATCCGCCGCTGCGCCCTCACCCCCTTGTCCTTTGTCCAGTCGACTACACCCCTTGCCAATCTTACCCCTTCACGAATAAATGAACTTAGGATTAAAGCAAAAATAACAATAACTTAGTTAGATTAAATAATAATAAATGTTAGTAACTAGTTAGTTTTTAGATTAAATAACACAAATTAATAAAATAAAATACAAAAACAATATAAAACATATTAAAAATATAAAAACAAAATAAAATTTAAAAAAAATTATAATAAACATACATAATAAATAAAATATATAAAAAATACAAAACATTAATAAAACACAAAACATATATAATAAAACAAATATATAAAAACAAAATATAACAAAAGATAAAAACAAAACAAATATATAATAATTAACATAAAACAAAATGTGAACAAACACATGTAATAAAATAATATTAAAAACTGAAAACATAAAAATAAAACAAACCTACGCTATCCTAAGTTCTACCCCCCAACTCCACGCACATTTCATCACATCAATCAACAAAACAAATCAACGCAAATCGACGGCCATTAAAAATTCCGGACCCCCCCTCACTATCTGGAGTCTAACGAGAGGGGGTGGTCTGGAATAGTTGTTTTCCAATACCACCCCCCATACAAGTATCATCACCTTATTCCAGCGGACCCCCCCCCCTAAAACCGCTTACCACCTCAGGGGGGGTCTGGAATACCACTCTGCCCCCGAAAAAACCGCTTTCGCAGCATTTTGACCAGTCAACTATCAAAGTAGTTTCCGGGCAGAATAATTCAAATTTTGAAAAAAAGAGAGAGGTTTTTCTCCATAACAAGATGAAGAAAAAAAACCTCTCTCAGGTTTTTCACAGGTGCCGCAAGCAGGGATAATTGAAACCATCTTCAAGGCCCTTTTTTCGGATTTTCGGTTTTTCTGTTATAGTCTCGATCTTGCAGGAGCTGTTATGGCCATATGGAGGCGAATTTGGAGAAACGGAAGGAGGTTTTTGTCAAGAAAATTCCCATATACCATAACCTTCTTCATTTTTTGTCCAAGTGTCAGTTTTGAAGAGAAAATGATGTCTATTTGGACCCCTTTTTCGCAGAATTTAGGCCCATCTTTCATGGCAGGCAGTTCCAGATTTGGTGGGATTTGTGGCTATTTTTGGCCGAGGCGGTTAAAACCAACTCTGGAAACTTGTTGGGGGATCTCCCCTATTTATTTAGAGATGATTTTTTATGTAAAGGTTGATCAATCGAGGACCATGGATCAAAAATATTTTAAAACAGCTCGCTGAGCTTTCAGCATTTTTTCATCAATTCAATGAGATAGTGCTATGATGTAGGATTCTTGTGACTATTTTGACTGGTAATGTGCATCCCTCTATGTTAATTTTTTCCTCTATTATCATTATTAATTTTTTCCTCTGAATTATTCCAAAAATATTAAGAACAAAATTGGTTTTAATGCACACTCTGTCTCTGGCTTGGTATAGTTTTTTGTGTTTTCCACTGAAAATTAAACTTAGAATTCTTAGTTGCTCTGTGTTTAATTGGATTTCTTGACCTATTTTTGTCTCACCCATTTCATTTAAATTGAAGGATCTAGTGAGTTGTCTACCTTGCCATGCAAATATTAGCCTGTTGACATGAATTTTTTATTGTTCGTTACAATGACTCCATAGTGTTATAACCCTAAATTGCACCATCCATGCTTACCTGGCATCAGGCCTACTCATTTCCCTTCACTACCAAAGCCATGCTGAACAGACTCTTTAAAAACCTCTTAAATTGGGTAATCCACGCCCTAACCCATTACTGGGTGCGTTGGAACACTGGCAGGCCTTCTACTGCACGCGTTGGGACGCTGGCTGGCCCACTACAGCCCGCATTTACCTAATAAAGCACAAAATCAGGAAAGTTACCGACGGAACAAAAAGCTTTGGGTCAGTTAACTATAACTCCCAGCCATGCATGGCCGAGAGTTCGTCTAAAACCCTACCTCCTTCTAGCCTATAAAAGAAGGGGTAGGGGTACTATTCAAGGGAGGAAAAATCATAGCAAAGAAACTCTGCCAAATTGCCAAATCCATTTTGTCCCAACCCTTTAGCCTTTCCTCAAGCTTTAGGAGAATTCAAGAAAAGCAGTTGGAGGACAAAGAAGAGGAGGAGCCCAGGATCAGGATCAAGGAACGGTGGTCGATCTCTATTATCATTGTAAGTTGATTCATCTTGATATTAATAAAGAGTATTTTTCCCGTCCCAATGCACGAATCTAATATGTTTCATTCGATTTATGCTTAATCTCTAACCCTCTAGTAGAACAATATCATGCATGCGTAGTTTTGTCTTGATTGCAAGATCACTTTTTGGAAGGTGCAGCAGAAGCAAAAGGGATAGAGCGCAACGGAGGATCTACACCAACCGTCGATAAAAATGTTAGTTGGTTCTTTCCATGTTTGCATGTGAAAAAGGGTTTTAGGTTTGGGGTAAAAGGTTAAAAGTAATTTCTTAAGGGTCATGATCTGTATGCAATTTTAAGCCCTAGCTTGTTAGTCCATAGGGTAGAATTTCCCCACAACAGAATTGGCAACTCCACTGGGGAGATTTACTCTTAGGGTTTTCCGGATTTCAGTGAAGGTTTTTGGGTAGTTTAAAGGAATAAAGTTTCTGTTTATTTGTTGTTTTGTTTTCTGTTAGGTCAAAATCTAGCAGGGAACCTAGTTATCAATACCAGTTTTTTCTTGACTGTTGCTTAACACTCATTATCGGGACACACAGAGGTACACATGGCCTGCAGAAGGCCTACCCGCGGGTAACCCGTGCCCTAACCTTCTGTAGCCCGCGTTTGAACGCTTGCTGCAGAGGTTTCAGTAGCATATAGGACTCAGGAAGCTTGAGAGGCAGTCTCCTCTTCCCTGTCAGATGTTTACCTTCTCAGGGGGATTTCTAGATCCTGTCTGGGTCTTGCTGGTTTACTATCTTGTTTTCAATCTGCCTTATTGTGTTGGTTATTCTTTGCATTTGTTTTCTTTTTGCAAATTTTCATTTTTTGTTAAAGTAGAAGCATCCAAGCCTTTTATAGACCCTGGTTGTCAATACCAGAGGCCTTTTTCAGGTCTGGGCTGCCTATGTGATGTTTTGTCTCAGTTTTTATACAGACCCGCGACCTGTTTAAGTTTAGTCCGCGGGTACCCGCGTGCTGTTATAGCTCAGCACGCGTTTTCACGCGTGCTGTCTCAGTGACAGTCGCGGGCTTGATTGGTAGCTTTTCAGCTTGGGTGGGGCAGTCATCCCCTCCTATGGTGAGAAGAGCTCCTGTCAGGGGTATAGAGCCTGGGGCTGCACAGTCAGCAAGTTAGGACATCTTATCCTTAGCTTGTGTTTTTTAGTTGATGTTTTGATAGAAAAGACAAAAAAGAATTTTTTTTTTATGGTTTTTAGACAAGTGTTAGAATCGGTGCTTTCTTGATTAATTTTTCGCATCTTTGCTCTGATTCTTTTGCGATATGTGCTTTAGGCTAGAGTTTTATTTTCATTCTCTTGGTTTTGTACTTGTTGGCATTTTTCCTGTGTTGCGTCATTTTGCAATTAATAAAAAAAAAAATTCTCTTGTTTCATTTTCTTCTTGATTTGAGGATTGTGTTGTTGCATCAGTAGCTAGGAAGAAGTCTTTTTGCATAAGTTTTTGCAGTGCATTTAGAGTATAAGTAGCTCGCAGATCTGAGCGAAAGTCCTTTATATTTACTGCACGAAATCTTAGTAAATCTGAAAAGAAAAGAAGTCTTTCTTGTTGAAAAATTTCTGGTTTTGCATTTTTGTAAAAGTTTTGTTTCCAAGCATTTCTTGTTCCTTTTTCTTTGAGTCTTTGACACACCATCAGTTTCACTTTCATACCTTGTGAATTAAAAATCCCATTAAAAGCAACGCTAATTAAAATCAATTAGACTTTTTTGTTTGTAGGGTGCATACACTAGCTCAGGACTAGGGCCTTGGAATAGGTTGGAGAGTAAATTCTCCAAGGCCACTCAAACCGAACATTGGAGTCTATCAGTAGGGAGTGTAGAAGTCCAGTTACGGAAAGTTATCCGGGACCCCCCTCTAACACAGGGGCTAAACACGAGGTCATGTAAGGAAAGGTAGTAGAGATAACCCCTCCAAAGTTGGACCGAACGTAGTGGAGAACACATATCAAGGATTTGTTGAGGGATTCCGTCGTTTGCATTTTCCACGGAGCTTTGTGGGTCTCGAATCCATTCGAGGTCCTCAGTTGTATTCCGGACCATTTTCTCTCGATACCCTTGATAGGTTTCAGGCTTGATACCCTGCTCATTGTGGTCTACCCGACTATCGACTGTACCCGCCTGGTGACTGTTCACGTGCTGGCAAACTAGTTGCCAATCTTTTCTAGGGACATACACAAGTGACTGTGGGGGTATACCGCAGTACCTAGGACAAACATCGGGCCACGCTTCGCAGAGTATACCCGGAGGGTGCTTCCGTATTCGAGTTGAACTTGCACCTGTAAGTTGCTCTAGTGTTGGTTGTTGTAACTGTTCTTCCAAATAGTTTAGTACTTGCTTGATTTATTTTCTAGGGGTTTTCTTTTAGCGAGTGTTACTGATTGTTCATGTAGAATACCTTAGCGTGTCATGAATCTTCTCACACATTTGAGGATTCAGAGCTCCGCCGGTCACGAAGGCTTTTGGGCCTGCCTCCAGTTATACTAGAGCCACCCCCGCCACCATTGAGGCGGAAGCTAGACCAAAGAGGGTCTTTCGAAGCAACCGGGTTCCAAACCATTGAGCCCGAACAACTCCCGAAGGAATCGACCACCAATCTTGGATCGATTGAAACCTCAAACATTGATACTTGGCCGAACATTATTGTACCAATTCAATTTTACGAAAGCCTGTCAGTGCCTAACCCAGTTATGGAACCAAACGTTGTTACTTCCTCTGGGAATTCTTCCATTCCCATCACTGTTGCTACCACAGGAGAAGCTTCTCCTAACTTGCCTTTGTCGACGGTCCGAGCCACCATGGTCTCGGCCGCAACTACGTCGCACAGTGGACCGACCCCATCTATCGTGGCGGCCACACCTCCTTACACACCTAGTGCGACAGGCCCTCCATTTTCATACGGTATGCCTAGTTCAGGTACAAGTCCTGCACTCACTCACTCTACTTTACAGACTTTGGGTCTGGGGGCAGGGAGCTCTAACGCTCCTCTGCAAGGTCAACTTGGGGGCATTCCTATCCATTTCAATGCTTTTCCTTACGTTCGAGGTCATATCCCTCCTTCATCCCCTTCTCTTGGTGGATTGCATCAGCAGTGCACCGGGCAGCCTACACACACGAGTTCATTTGGAGTCGGGAGTCAAGGAACACCTGTGCAAACTCAGCCGATAGGTTCGTCACCATTTGTTTGGAACAGGACGTTTGGTAATAAAACTTTCGCATCTTCTTCTTTCCCATCTGGGGGCACACCCATTTTTGGACAGTCTACGCCGACACAAGGTACTACTCCTGCACTGGGGGTACATATACCAGGACCTTGGAACTCAGGACAAGGATCCGTTCCTTCATCTGGAATGTCGTTCTGGGGTAATTCTTTCCACAGTCAATGGAACCCCGGACAGACCTCTATGCCTCTCCCCTCAGGACCGGCATGGGGTAATCCTTCCCAAAGTCCTTCAAACACGATGAATGCCCACCATCCTATGTCCTTCATGGGGAATCAGCCAATGATGTCTGCTCAGATGCAAAACCCTTACCTGGTCAGGGCCATGGTTTCTACCAGAACCCGGGCCAGCAACCAAACTTTTCTTGGCAACCTGGTGCCAGTCAAACTCCAGGACCCTTTTATCCAGGCTATCATCAGCAACCTAAACTACCATTCTTGGTGATGTTACACTTGCCAGATTTGACACGGATGTTAAATGATCCTATATGTCACGATCCGCATTGGCCTCCTATGCCAACGAAGTTGCCTTCGGACATTCCAAAGTTCGAGGCCAAGCCTAATGAAGATCCAAGTGATCACGTGACTACTTTCCATCTCTGGTGTTCATCTAACTCACTGAAAGATGACTCTGTCCAGTTGTGATTGTTTCAACGCACTCTCATTGGGAGTGTCGTGAAATGGTACATAGAGCTTGATCGTTCACAATATTCTTCTTTTGGTGAACTGGCAATGGCCTTCCTTAACCATTTCCAGTTACCTGTGAGATACGATGCCAGCACAGAGTTGCTAGCCAATTTCGAGAAGACGATAGCGGACCATATCACGGATCATATTCGAGAGTGGCGACGCCGAAAGAGTCTTATCAAGGTATCCATCCCACCAACATTCCTGCGTGAGTGGTTCCTTAAGTCTTTAGTTCTGCATTTATCCAAAGACGTCGCGACTTCAGGGGTTTTCTTCGAGGAAGATGCCATCATGAGGGTTCAACAGTTTGAGCTTATTTATTCTCAGTCTGGTTTATTGTATACCATCCTGTCGGATGCACCACGATCGATTCTAGATAAGACCAGACAAGGAGCCGGACCACATGCTGACAGTATCGTTGGTTCGGCACAAACTAAGCCAGCTGAGCAATTGATGAAACAATTGCAGTAGTTATCTATACAGCACTCAGTGGCCAACCAGACTACTGCTTTGGATGCTCCTCCTACTCAAACGTCGGAAGTACACTCCGTACAGACGACTAACCCAAAGGTTAACCAACAGCCTGAAGGGAAGAAAAAACAACGCAAGAAGAGTAAGGGGGATAAAAAACCAACTGATAATGCTGGCGAGGACACCACGGAAAAGAGGAAGGAGAAGTATCCGTGCAACCTATGTGCGGAAGACAACCTGACCCATCTATGCCCTCGACTTGCAGAGGCCCAGAAGTTTGTCATGCAGCAACAGCAAGTCGTGTTGACTAATCCCTTTCAGCATGGGCAAAATTTAACTCAAGCCTCTACAAGTGCCGAAGTGGGCAGCCAAGAAAACTTCCCTCCCCCGAACAATTCATCTTCCGTGAACGTATACATGGTTAAGAGTGATGATTTCATAACAACTAGAGCGCAAGACTATAGAAAACCAAGCACCCCTGAGAAGGGAAAGGAAGCCAAGATCCCATCTCTTCCTCTACAGATAGAGAAGACGTTGGGTGAAACAATGACACACATTCCAAAAGGTGCGTTCAAGCGAGCTTCTCACAATCCAGACGCAAGGGCCTCCCAGAACTACTCTGTGGTGGAAGATTTATTGCAAACCCCTTGTGTTATGTCCACTTTGGAGGTCCTCCAAAGTTTCCCTGCTCAGAGGAAATCCTTGTTGACTGCTTTAGGCTCTACTGAGACTTGTAACCTGGGTACCATCATGTTATATACGACTGACTTGAAACCTCGTTTGCCTTACCACGTCGCGTTTCAGATAGTAGTGGCTCATCCCATGAAAACTTTTGCATGGAATATCTTCCGCACGGTGGTCGACGAGGGCACTTCAACTTGCGTTATGTCGTTAGCATGCTGGAAAGCCATTGGTCAGCCTGAGTTGTCTCCATCACCGACTCTCCTCACTGCGTTCGACGGTCGTATTTCCGACCACATGGCATCATTCCTTCTTTCCCTGTGCAGTTAGGGGGAAAGACTGTGTGCGTCGAAGTAGAGGTAGTCGATGCCCCCATCGACTACAATCTCTTGTTAGGTCGTAGTTGGACTTATGCTATGCAAGCAGTGGTCGCTACAATTTTTCGAGTCTTATTGTTTCCACATGAAGGTCGGATAGTGACCATTGATCAGTTGTCTTTCTCTCGACCTGACCCAGCTTTGGGGGAATCCACAGTTCCCATGGTTGATAATCCTCAAGCTAGTGTCGTTAACGTAGGAGTTGGTTTGTGCCCATCTTTGATGGGTACCTTTGATTACCCACCTCCTCATGGCGATGTCAAGTTTATATCGAACCACCACAAGGCTGAGATTTTCCATGTTTCGTCATTTCGCACGACTTACTTTCAAGATCCGTGGATTCTTCCTTCCCCATTAGACACGATGGATGCGACGGGGCATGTGGGCATGTCTATGCCCTTGTCGGCCGCTGAAGTAGCGTACTCTTTGGTTCAGCAAGCCTCAGCTACTCCTGATCTTATTCCCGCACAAGAGTTAGATCCACTCCTCGAGCCTATCTGGCCTCAGGATTCTCTTGCCAACACTAATTCGTTAGATTTAGTCTTGCCTTCTGACGAAGCCATAATCGAAGCAATGACTGGTCCGAACAAACCATGGGAAGATCTTCTTCACAGATCATACTTCCTCCCAGAGTTACACCGAATCGAGGCAGGAGAATTCACTATCACCATGACGGTAGATCAACCTTGTCCCATTAACCTCTTAGCTACACAGGATATTTATGCTGAGGGAAATATGGTGACTATCGCTGCCACGATACCTATCAATATCTCCCGAAACCCTGGCATCGTGGAGAATGTCTTCGTCAGAGCGGATTTCTCCCCCGAAGAGATTCAGATTTACACGGATCTTTTCAAAGAATTTCGCGATGTTTTTGCCTAGTCTTATGAGGAAATGCCAGGCATCGATCCGAAAATAGTTGAACATGAGATCACTACGTATCCCGATGCTAAGCCTGTTCGACAGAAACTTCATCCAGTTAATCCTAGGAAAGCAGCAACTATCAAAGCTGAGGTTGAGAAATTGCTTAAGGCAAGGTTCATATACCCTATTAATTTGACTTAATGGGTGTCAAACCCCGTGCCGATCGATAAAAAAAGAAGGCACGATTCGTGTCTGTACTGATTTCCATGATTTGAACAAGGCATGCCCAAAAGATAATTATCCAACCCTATTCATCGACCAGATCATTGATGAATGCGCCAGTTGTGAAGCCTTTTCGTTCATGGATGGTTTCTCAAGCTATAACCAAATCCAAATCAAACCCGAGGACCAACACAAAACGACATTCATTTGTCCATGGGGTACATTCGCCTATCGAAAAATGCCTTTTGGTCTCAAGAACGTTGGAGCCACTTTCCAGTGGGCCATGTCTTTTGCGTTTCATGACCTCAAACATATAGTCGAGGCCTATCTAGATGATTTAGCATCACGCTCTCGCAAGCAAAAAGATCATCCTACACACCTCAGACTCATCTTCGAACGCTGCCACTACTTCCGGATTCGCTTGAATCCCAACAAGTGTAGCTTTTGCGTCACGTCAAGATGTTTGTTAGGTTTCATCATTTCAACAACGGGGATCATGGTCGATCCTCTTAAGGTGGAGGCAATAGTCCAGTTGCCCCCCCCACGCACAATCTTACAACTTCAGAGTCTTCAAGGCAAGGCGAACCTCTTACAACGCTTCATCGCCAACTATGCCAAAATCACCAAGGGATTCATGCGTTTACTGAAGAAAGAGGTACCCTTTTTCTAGGACGAAGCAGCGCAGCGCCCTTTCGATGCATTGAAACACGCCCTTACAACCGAACCTCTGCTACGGCCACCGAATTATAACAAGGATTTCCTATTATATCTGGCTGCCGCAGAGTCAACCATAAGCATGGTTTTAGTTCAGAAAGATGATTCGTTTTCGGAATACGTGATCTATTACCTGAGCCGAGGCATCGTAGGACCGGAACTTAATTATACCCATCTCGAAAAACTTGCGTTGGCAGCAGTTCATGCTATTCAACGGTTCCGTCACTATGTTCTGTTTCGCAAGACCATCGTCGTAGCTATCATGAATCCATTTCAGTACATGTTGACACGAAGAGTTATCAGCGGAAAAATTAGTATATGGATGGTCATCCTCCAAGAATTTGACTTAGACTTCATTTCAGCCAAGTCCAAAAAGTCATTAGTCTTTGCAGAACTTATCTCGGAGCTTCTGGTTGAGTCAGGTGACGTTGTGCCTGAGGAATCGCCTATCCGGGGGGATATGTTTTTGATTGAATCTTCAGACCCCTGGTATGGAGATATACTGATCTATCTCCAGAATTTGAAGTGTCCCACCTCTGCTTCTCGTGATGAGCGTCGGCGAATACGCCATCAGGCTAAGAACTATCTTATACTCAATGATACGTTGTATCGGCGAGGTGTAGATTGTATCTTGGGCCGATGTCTCACTCATGAGGACGTCGTCATAGTGCTCAATGATTTTCATACAGGAGCTTGTGGTGGTCACTTGTCCGGGTTGGCAACAGCCCAAAAGATTTTACGAGCAGGTTACTTCTGGTCCACACTTATTAAAGATTGTATCGAGTCGGTCAAGAAATGCCATCCATGCCAAATCTTCTCACGGAAGATGTGGGCACATCCAACTCCTATGTTTCCTATTATCACCATCGGTCCCTTCACTAAGTGGGGGATTGATTACACTACTTGCAACCCCCCATCTGCCAGGGGGCACCGTTATATCATTGTAGTTGTCGACTACTTCACTAAGTGGGTCGAAGCTATGCCGACATTCAAAGATGATGGAGAGAATGCAACTCTCTTCTTATTTAACCAAATTGTAGCACGGTTCGGCGTCCCGAGAGAGATTGTCACTGACCATGGCAGTCACTTTCAGAACCAAATGATGTCCAAGTTAACATCAAATCTTGGGTTACGGCAGGAACACTCGTCACCTTACTATCCCCAAGCCAATGGGCAGGTGGAAGCTGTTAACAAAACACTTAAGACAATGCTACAGCGAACCATCAACTCAGCCAAGTCAAACTGGCATTTGATGTTATACTAGGCATTATGGGCTTACCAAACATCAGCAAAGACTGCAACCAGTTTCTCACCTTTCTAGCTCATTTACGGGCTGGAGGCAGTCTTGCCCATCGAATGCCAAATACCATCTCTGAAATTGGCAGTACAGTTATTGCCAGACACTTCTCCGCTTGAAGAATGGTTAGTACACCTTGAGCATCTTGATGAATAGCGTCGTGATGCGGCACTGGCCACTGAGGCTCATAAACATAAGGTTAAGTGTCAATATGATAGGTCCGTGCATCCTCGGGTTTTTTCTGAGGGCGACCTTGTCTTGGTTTATGACCAAGACAAGGACCCCCTGGGGGCAGGAAAGTTTAAACCCATGTGGTTCGGACCCTTCATTATTAAGGAGGTTTTAAAGAAGGGAACTTATCGTTTGGTATATTTTGAAGAGAATTCTTTGGCGGAGCCTAGTAATGGGCTCTACCTCAAGAAGTATTACTCATAGAACGATCACTGTGGGTAACCTTTTGTAACATATGTATAGTCTTTGTGCTATTACTTTTTTACATTTCTTTTGAAAAACGTGTCATGGATGTGTCATTAATGTTATCTTTCATCACTATGGCAGATGTCAAGTGAGTCCGAGGTGTTCATTGGGTATGCGGACGGTGCTAGTTGACACACG
>ML803712.1:0-30490 GCA_009831015.1 Picea engelmannii
ATGAAGTGTGGCTTTACATCAGCAAGGAGAGGCTTAAAGGAGAAGGTAAAAAGTTGAAACCAATTCGATATGGTCCCTTCAAAATTGTCGACAAGATTGGTAACAATGCTTTTCGTTTAGATTTGCCTCCATATATGCAGATGGATGCAGTTGTTAATGTTGAGAATTTGAAGTTGTATGAGCCTCCATTGATTGATGATCAAGGAGAGCATGTTCAGATTCCTTCCATAGATGATTTTTCTCCAGAGTATCTAACAGAACTACAGGAAGACACCATACTTGACAGGAGGATGCGAGCTTCGAAGAGAGGAAATGTGGAGTATTTGCGAGTTGGTCTTAAAGGGACGAATCCAAGTAAGGCCAAATGGATTGAGGTTGGAAGGGTGAGGGAACTATACCCTCATCTTCACATAGACTGAGATATTCTTTTGGTGGTCCAAAAGCTTCCCAATGGGGAGGTGTGATCAGGGGATCAAATTTTGCTCAATTTTCAAAGAGCTCGGAATTCGACAAAAACAGTGCCATTGCGTCCATCTCGTCTTCCTGATTCCGGTGGTATATTTACTTTCTCAAACGGAGTCCGTATGGAGAAGATATCGCGATCTGTTCACCAAGCCAAACAGGCAAAATTTTTGGATGCTAACTGTACCTGTCCGTACAGTCCGTACGGTGATGTGGCAAGGTCGTACAGGTCGTACGGTGGTGATGTGGCAGATGTTGATTGGTCGATTTTTGGCGAGTCAGATTTTGACACGTGTCATTGGGTGGCCTATAATAGGAGGACACGTGACCCAATCCAACCGCGCCACGTGTCACTCACTGGTTGGCTACAGAGTTCTATATACAAAATGTTGGAGGCCCCGGGGTTCGACCCCCGGACCTCTCCTCCGCATAGTGTTTTCACAAACTCCAATAACCAATTTGCCGCCGTTCATTCCTTGTGAGGAATATGGATTACATTGCATTTAAGTTTGGTCATAGTTTTGAACGGAAAGGGGGCGGGCCGGGGCTTAGCCCCGACCCATGGTTCCATTGCACAACACATATAACTGTGTGTTAACATTGTAATAACCGCGCGCGAATCGTATATTATATGTAATGTAATAACCATTGTATATGCCACTCCATTATATATATGCGTGGGGCTTGGAACGTGGCCCGTGGTTTTATACTATTTGCATATGCCCACGCGTTGGGGGAACGGAGGGGGTTACACGGTTGTGTAACCAACTAACCACCTATTTGCCAGCACCACAGTCATATGCGCCATACGCCCAGGTGCCGAGGCGGTTAGGGGCTGGCGTGCCCTTAATCGTCCTACGGTTTGCACCGTTCGCGCGGTTGCGCCCGGTGCTGGGTTGTTGTGCTTAAATGAGCGTGTGAGCCAGGTTTGTTCAAGAGGGTGCGAATTGTAGAACCAGAGACAACAAGCTTGGAGAAGGAGACTTCCAGGAGGCCTATCTTTCTCATTTTTCGACCGATTGAGGTGCCGAAAGAGCCCAGACAGGGGTTTTGGGACGCTGGGAAGCCATTGGAGCAGTCGGTTTGACAGTTTGAGCATTGTAAGACATGTATTTGAGCACTTTTTGAGCAATTAATAATAATGATCCATTGGAAGCTGGACCAGGAGATGTAGCCCAGAAGAGGGGTGAACTCCTTTATCAATTGTTTTGTTTTATGTCTGATGTTCAATATTTATGCTGCTGTATATGTGTATTTTGCATAAGTAATCCTTAATTTATGTGTTGCAAATTGATCCTGTTGCTTTAAACACATAACATTTCACTTGCAATAATTATTCAAGTTTTTCAAGTCTTCTTCAATTTTAGATCATGCATCCTCGACGGATAACTGCCATGTGCTAAGTTGAAAAACACCCATGGAGTGGTAGGGCCTGAAGCAACGTGGCATCCTGATGTCACTTCGGTACTTCATCTCTTTGGGACTTCGGGACACGGGCCATGAATATCTCCTGAAGTGACTTTCTCATGGTTGACGTGGTAGTCTCTCGTCACTTCGAGACTTCGGGCTTTGGGAGCTTTTGAACGTGGGACATGAATATCTCCCAAAGTGACTTTCTCCCGATTGACGTGGTAGTCTCTCATTACTTTGGGACTTCAGGCTTCAGGATATTTTGAACTTGGGCCATGAATATCTTCCGAAGTGACTTTCTCCCGGTTGACGTGGCAGTCTCTTGTCACTTTGGGACTTCAGACTTCGAGAGATTTTGAACGTGGGCCATGAATATCTCCCGAATTGACTTTCTCTCGGTTGGCATGGAAGTGTCTCATCACTTCGGGCTTCGGGAGCTTTTGAACGCAGACCATGAATATCTCCTGAAGTGACTTTCAACTGGTTGACGTGGCAGTCTCACGTCACTTCGGCACTTCGAGAGCTCGGGATGTAAATCATGGAAATCTCCCAAAGTAACTTTCTTTTGGTTGACATGGAAGTCTCTCGTCACTTTGGGACTTCTAGACTTTGGGGCTTCTGTCTGGTCGTTAAGCCTTGTGTGACTTTCAAACTTTGAATGCACGAGAGTCATTAATCTGAATTGTACATGGGATCTCCATCATTTGAAATTGAACCTGTTTGTTTGCTTGTCTTTCAAGCCCGAAATGGACTGCTTTGAATGTTGCGTTTGGACGTTTCTTGTACAAACAAAGGACTTGGTCGACCTGCTTCAAACGAAAATTTCGATAGCGCCACTTTCCATAACTAGAGTTCACAACACCTTTGAGTTAATTTTGTCGCTACAGATGTTTGTGCTAACATGTACAGAACTAGAAATGCTAAGGACATGGTCGAAAGACTCATCACCCACCAAAATAAGAGTGGGATTGACTGAAGATTGCATTGGCAATGTCACTTCCTTAGGCTTGTCACTCTCCAAGAGAAGAGTGAGATCGACCGAAGATTGCATCAACATGACCACTTCTTCAACCATTGGTTGAATAGGATGTGAGAAAACAAGTTCAAGAGACACATCACCCCCAAAAATAGGAGTGGTGTCAGCCGAAGATTGCATCGACACGACCGCTGGTTGAACAATATGTGATACAAAAAGGTCAAGAGACGCATCACCCCCCAAAAGAAGAGTGGTATTAGCTAAAGATTTCATCGGCAAGATCGTTGTATCAACCAAAGAAGGATTAGAATGTTGGGAAAACAAAGACAACTCAAAACCCGAAGGGCCCCGAGGCAAGGACCACGCTTCTTGTACCACAGCAGTAGCAGGGCACAAATGAGTAAGGTGATCTCCTTTGCAAATCCTACGAAGGAACTCAGGCTTACGTCTTACACGTCTAGGCTTCTCAATCATATGAATTCCCCCAGCATGATTTGTAGTGGCTGGTGGCATGCTTCCGGCATGACTTGCAGAGGCTAGTAGAAAATATCCAACATGACTTGCAAAGGTTGGTGATGAATGCCCAACATGACTAGCAGAGGTTGGTGATGAACCCCCAACATGACTAGCATAGGTTGGTGATGAATCCCCAACATGACTAGCAGAGGTTGGTGATGTATGTGCAGTGTGACTAGCAGTGACTACATTTGTGCCCCCAACATGACTTGCAATGGCTGGTTGTTGGTCTTCAATATGACTAGCAGAGGTTGTCGACCAATCTCTAACATGACTAGCAGAGGTTGGTGATATATTTTCAATATGACTTGCAGTGACTGGACTAGTGCCCCCATAATGACTTGCAGTGGCTAGTTGCATGTCTTCAACATGAGTTGCAGAGGTTGTTGACCTATTTCCAACATGACTAGCAGAGATTGGTGATATAATGCCAGTATGACTTGTAGTGACTGGACTGGTGCTGGCAGTTGGTTGCAGCATTTGAGACCAAGGTTCCAGGAAAGAATGGTTTTGATAAATTGCAGGCCAAAAAGGGTTTTGATATACACCATGGCCCTGTCCGACAGGATAGTATCCTCCTCCATATTCATTCATAACAGGTTGCAAGGGCATTGTCGCCTAGGAATCCGCTTGTGAAGAGAAAGCAACCTGACACGGGTTACTCATGTGAGGATATATGTTGCCCCCAGATGGAGGAACTTCATGAAGGGGGTAGCCCATACTATAAAAATGACTCCCCCGGATGAAACACTAGAGGAGAGACGAAGGTATGCCATGGGAAAATCATTCGTAGGAACCGACATAGTGGAAGAAGGATAGATGGATGGAGTGTAATCAATAGAATGACCACCCATTTGAGCACTTGCTCCCGGAGAAGTGAAGCTAGGATAGGATCCATAGGAAGGAATATTCCAACCTCCTACCATAAGAGTTGGTTGAGGGATATGACTTCCACCAAACAAAAAGGGATAATAAGGAGGTAGCATGCCCCCAGACCCAAAACTAGGATTCACATAAGAAGACGAGACTGAGGAGGGAAAGTGAGAAGACAAGTCTTGCATACCATGAGAAAAATGATTAGAGGCCTAAGGTATTGGTTGAGTATCATGATTCAGTGTACCACTCAGAAATACAAAAGGATTTGTCCCCATGGAATGAGCAAAGACCATGGATTGAGTATCGCTAACTGAGGGAGTCACAGGGAATCCACTAACCATAATAATGAAAACTCACGACACAATACAAAATCCTAAGGCCAACTAATAATCAAATATCACACCAAAATAAACAAAAAAGTCCAATATGCACACAAACAGGATAAAGTGGTTGAAAGGGGCCTCCCTCCCTAAAGTAGGTATGCCTCGCCTAAGAGGGGCCTGAGACTCCCTACAGAAGATTAGAGGTATCATAATAAGGTATAAGGGCCCTCATGGGCTTAACAACCAGTCGATCAGATCCCCCCGGAGAGGTAATCCTCCATAAAGGTTGTATGTTGTCTGACCCTTATCTGACCCAGGGTACTTGCAGAATAACCCCTGCAAGTAACCTATGTGGTACCTATGTCAAGCAACTAAGCAACCACGGTATAACCGATGCGCAGGAGAATAGTCATAAGTCAGGTCTACCGTATGGGAAGGGTAACAAAGTCTGAAACCTCGAAATCATCGCCTCTCACAGAGGTAAAGGTACTATCAAGATCCCCATATATGAATAGATCCCCGAAAATATATCTGACGCTAAGAAGGTATTGGGGGGATATCCCCTCAACCAACCTCACGTGACCTCGTGATTAACTCTGATGTAAGCGGAGCATCTTGACTTCACCAATTATACAATGGATTTCACCACTCCCTTAGTCAGACACATATGTTGATTTAATAGCCTTGGAAAAGTTTACTCTCAAAATTTTATTCCAAGGCTCTAAATCCTAAGCTAGTTTGTGCACTCTAGAAAATAAAATTGTTTCTAATCAATTTTAAACTATCAGCATTGCTTTTAGTGGCCATGCTTACTCAAAAAGGTGTGGTCGTGAAACTAATGATGTTATGACTCAACAAGTAAAATAAATGAATATGAATAAAATGCAAAGTCCTAACTTCAATTCCCAATAAATTATAATATTTTCAAAATGCAGTTTTCAATTTAATTCTGCAATTGCAAATAAGATTCAATCTTTCTATACATGTACTAAGATCAATGATAAGGACCCAAAAGATCAAATGCCAACAATGCAAAATGCTTAATATTTTTTTATTTTCAATATAAAAGAATGAAAATGCAAGGACTGAACAACAACTTGATATAAAGATTCTACTGTATGTAAACAGAGACAAACCAAATAGGATATCAAGAAGCAAACACCCAACCCAAGATGCAAGGACAATCAATGAAAAGGATGATGAGAAAGGCACCTCCCAAAAATTCAACCAAAGAAAGGTTTCCTATCATTCCACGTGCACTTAACAGTCATAACAAAGACCAAAGAAGACTCAACAACCATCAAAACTTACCCAACAAACATCAAACTCAGCAGCCAAGCAAAAAAGGATGATGTACATGATTTTTCAAGAGAAAACCACGTATGTACGCCTCTTGCAGAAGGACAACACATGTATGTACGTGACTGTCAGGTAAAAACCTACGTATATGTGTTTAAACACGGTTAGGCTAAGGATAAGGCTAAGAAACTCGAACTCAAAATGAACAGAGGCTGTCAAGCAATTAGACGACAAGAAACTCAATATAAACAAGAGAAATCAAAGGAGAAAAACACTCCAAATACCAAAAAGAATATTTCCTCCCTAGTATGGTCGCCAAAACTGTTACGAGGAAAAACTCTCTATGGCAAGGGGTAAACCACAACAGATGGAAATGACTGCAGAAATCAATTCTAATCCCAGGTATGCTATATAAACAAACATGCTAACAAGACAAGATAAATATCCTACCTCGTCTAGACGTTCGATGAAGTCCATCGTTGAGCACTTGACTCAAAGAAATACACCTGCAACTTGTCCTCAACATCCAAGAAACACAATCATATGGTGATAATATATAAAGTTAGCACATTCAAAAGCATAATCCATCAACATTCATAACAAATATGCCCATGGAATAACAATTCAAATATTTGCAAGATATTAATTGGACGAGAAAAGAGTATTTCTATTAATGTGTAATCAACATAAGTTAATGAATTACAAACTTCTGTGTTGTCACGGTTCGGAACTGAGAAACTAAGTCCCTTCCATTTGGGCCTCCACCACTTCAATCCTCCACCAAAGTCAAGCTCGTATAAGAGAGACAATGAGGTTCTCAATCAAGTAGGGAAGAACTTGGGGGTTGAACAATGTGTTCAGACTTAAAAGGACAAAGGGATGCAGACTCAATTATGAAGTGAATAATTTCTCCAAAGTAACTTTTCTCTCAAAGTTGAATTCTTCTCCTCTTTTCCACAGCTTGGATATCGCCCATTTATAGCCTTCAAGTGGAAATGAAGAGCCGAGTCAGAACATTTCCATTATATGGAAGGTCAAGGATCATGGATCCCGTGACGTGACATGGAAACCCGACACTATTTTTTAATTTTGGGCACAAAACCCGTTGTACATGGTCTGTAATGGTGCAACCTGCGTATACGCATGTTGTATAATAGTTAAGGCGTGTATATGTGGAAAAATATTGTTTTTAGCTCTGGGATTTGCAAAAAGGGACTTCAAGTCCGCATAGGGAAATGGAAAAAGGCCTTCTGATCAAATTTGCATAGGGTGAGGCAAATCTTGCTATAACATTAGGTGCCATCGATTCCACTTTTACATCTCTCATTCCTAAGAGAACATCCATAATATTTTGACGATTTTAGAACTATCTCTTGATGTAATTTGGTCTATAAATTGATTTCTAAAATCATTTCTAATATACTAAAAGGAATTATGTTAGATGTAATCTCTAAAGAATAATTTGATTTCCTATTCAATAGACAAATTCACGATGATGTTGGAACAAACCAAGAAGGGATGCATACCATCAAAACCCAAAAAATTCCCACTGTCGTGATGAAGCTGGAGCTAGTAAAAGCATATGATAAGGTGATCAGGAGGATCTCGATGGCCACCCACCTTGTCCTACTAGCTCAAAACAATATTTTTGGCAACTTACTATTTTTTGCAGTTTTTCGGTTCTTGAACTTCTGGGGCCATATTGAGGGCCTAAACAACGTTTTTTCGTGATCAAGCACCTCAATGATAATAGGAGGCTTTGAATTAGCCCCATAAATGAAGCTACTCGTCAATACCTTTCCAACGAGCTATCATGCACCCTAAACAGAGATCATATGCAAAAGTACGACCCTGGGAAGTTGATGTACTAACTTACCCCAACGGGGCCCACATGACTTTTGGCGCTTCATCTCCTATGGTTAGGTTTTTGGATGTCTAGGGTTTTGGCATTCATGTTTATTGTAAAAATTCCTTTAGAGCCTCGTTGTACTCATCTTCTAGTAAATGAGCATAGTTGTCACATCGCTTCTCAGAGATAAGTTGCCACCATTCTAGTAAGCTTGTTTTCAGTCTGCATTTTACAATTTTCAACATATTTCTTATTTAATAGAAGCCAAGTTTTACTGTATCTCTGTTATTTTTCACTGTGTCTCTATGTTAATATTAAAAAATTGTGTTTTCATTTCATTCCTCTCATAAATATGGATCAGTGGTATCAGAGCAGTCTTCTCCTTGTCATTTTTTTAATGCATGTCCCCGACGCGGTCAGGGTATATAGAGTTGGGTCTTGAGCTTGTTTCTCTTAAGGACAACTTCTATTGCATGCCCAAGAAACCATCCATGGTGGGCGAAAATAAA
This sequence comes from Picea engelmannii, assembly GCA_009831015.1. NCBI lineage: Eukaryota > Viridiplantae > Streptophyta > Pinopsida > Pinales > Pinaceae > Picea > Picea engelmannii. The sequence continues at coordinate 8,221 of ML803712.1, forward strand.
TAGTACGAGACATGAGATCCTTTCAAAATGTTGCTCGAGGAATCCCTTGAGCGACAGAGGAATGAGATGATGGACAACTTTGCACAAATCCTTCGACAACTGCCGACAAGCAACACATCCACCTCAAGCGGAGCCGCCACCCCCTTCAAGGTACAAATCAATTTTGATATTCTTATATTTGAAGTTCAAATATAATCCGATGTCGTAGATAAATGGTTAAACCTTCTAGAAGGGTATTTTTCTGTCCACAACTTTTCTAATAGAGAAAAGATTACATTTGCGCTCCTCAAGGTCGTCCCCCATGTCAAAGATTGGTGGGAGAATTTCTATGAGAAAAAAGAAATAGAGGGATCCACATTATTTTCAATTGCACCCACTAGGGGTTCCTTCATGGATTCTATTAAGGAAAAATACTACCCTGTTGGAAGTTATGACAAATTGTATACAATATGGACCACACTATGAAAGGAAAGAGACCAAACAGTGCCAACGTTCACTAATGTCTTCCATACCTTGTGTTGGGTATGTGTTATATTATTTGCATGTGTGTGTGTGGGCAAGTTAGATTCGACAACTGTGTCTGACGATCCCAACTTACTTCGCTTTGTGTGTCGTGTGCGTCGGGCACTTTCCTGGGGAGGTCCCAGGGAGGGCAGGTTTGGCCCCCTTGCGAATTTTTTTTTTTTACAGTTTTTGCTATTTTAGCGGATTTTTCTATTTTTAGCGGTTTTCTAAATTAATCCCGTATTAATGGATTAGGGTTTTGGTAGCTACGGAATACCTAAAACATTGTATATATTGTATGGTGAATGGTGAAATTAATACAATGAAAAGTTGAAAGGTACGGCACCAAGGAAGGCTAGTTTTCTCCTGGTTAAGGGTTTCCAGTGTAAATCTGTGTGTACTATGTGTATGAGCCATTGATTAATTTATGTTTTTCTTAAGAATCTGTATGCATTGCTTTACTTCACAGGTTTAAAACTTACACCTTGCGCACCAATATGGGTATCAAAGATTCTGAGTGGCATATGGTTCTCAAGTAACACGACAGTCTGCATAGATACATCCAGATAGAAATGGAGTTTTTGGACATCTCATCCTTGGGCACGGCCTATCGATATGTTGTCAAGATCGAGCAGAATTTGAAACAAAATATGCGGCAGTTTGGGTCTGGGAACCCCTCACAACAAAAGCAAGGCAAGGGCAGCCCCAAATCGCAGAACAAAGGACAGAGAAAATATGGGCAACCCCAGGACAACAAGTCCAAGATGCAAGCAAAGAAGGACAATGGGAAGATGAAGAAAAATACTGGGAAATGGTGCGAATTCCATAAGATCCCCTGGCATAAAACTGTTGATTGTCACTCAAAGCATTCATTGGTGGCTAAGGTAAAATCCTATGAATCATATTTGGGTTCCAAATTTGAGTCAGAACCAGAAAATGGGAGAGGAATCATTGACATGGAACCCAATGCCACCATTGTTGCCACCATGATCCAGCCCGGTGAACTTGATGAGCCAGAGGAAGGTGAGTGCCTCTTTCATTCACAGGTGTGGGTAAAAGGCACTTCGTTGCACTTCATCATTGATAGTGGTAGCCAGAAGAACCTCAACTTAGAAGAGGTCATCAAGTGGCTAGACCTACCGACAATGTTGCACCCACAACCCTACACCATCATATGGATCCTTCAAGGAATCGTTCTTCGCGTCAACCAACAGTGTCGCATGTCGTGTGGCATCAAGTCATTCAAAGATGAGGTATTGTGTGATGTTTCTCCCCTTGAAGTTTGTGATGTTATTTTGGGCCAATCTTATTTATGGAAACATCATGTTGTATATTAGTATAGGCCTTGTAGTGTTATTATTACTTTGAACAGGAAATTGTACAGGATACTCGAGGTAGTCCCACCTAGTGCTATTTCTTTGATCTCTACCAAGCAATGTAGGAAGTTCGTTTCTCAGACTGGGAAGTTTGTATTCTTTGTGATTCGTTCTCAGAGTGAGAGAAAGGTTGCAGCCACATCCATGGCCTCTGCAGTCGACCTCTCCATGCAAAAAAATCAAGTGGTTAAGGTCATGGAAGAATACAAATACATCTTCTCATCACCTACTAGGGTACCTCTACACTGTCAGGTCAAGCATCCCATCAATCTGACCCCCAACGCACCACTGCCCAATGGGCCAGTCTATCGCCTCTCTCTTCTAGAAGATGAGGAGATCAAGCGTCATATCCAAGAACTTCTCCACAAGGGGCACATCTGACCCAACTCATCACCTTGTGTAAGCCCAATCGTGTTGGTGTTGAAGAAAGATGAGACTTGGAAACTTTGCATTGATTACCAAGCCCTAAATAAAATCATAGTCAGGAACCAGTACCTAATTCCATGAATCGATGATCTCCTTGATCGGCTCAAGGGGGGAAAATACTTCAGTAAGATTGATCTGAAGTCTGGCTACCATCAGGTCCCAATAGAACTGAAGGATGTATGGAAAATTGCCTTCAAGTCAAAATAAGGTATTTTTTAATGGTTGGTCACACCCTTTGGTTTGACAAATTCCCCAACAACTTTTATGAGGATGATGGATGATATCTTGTGGCCTTTCACTAATTCTTTTGTGGTGGTGTATCTGGATGACATCCTTGTTTATAACAAGACTTTGGAAGAACACTTGCAACATATTCAACATGTTTTGCACACTCTGCGACAACACAAGCTGGATCAACATGCACACCATGTGCATCAAAACTATTCTTGCAGCCACGAGACCTCCAAATGGCCCCACCTCTATGAGACAGATCCTGACTTCACCAACACCTACTAGATGTTGGGTGCAAACACAGTTGTCACCAATTTCCATCTTCAGGATGGGCTACTGTGCCATCTGGGCCATCTATGCATTCCATCAAGCGAGTGAGCGAAGTTGATTTGGGAATCCCACTACATTCAGGCAACATGACACTTCAGCGTAGAAAATACAGTGGCAGTGTTGCAGAGAAATTTCTACTGGTTGAAACTTCGACAAGATGTCAGCAAGTATAATCGGTCCTGCACTTCCTGCGCTATTTCCAAACTGGCCATTAAGAAATAAGGCATGTACACTCCTCTGCCTACTCTTGATAGGCCCTAGGAATCCATCTCAATGGAATACATGTTGGGACTTCCATCCACCAAACTGGGAAATGACTGTGTTTTTGTGGTTATTGATCACTTTTCCAAGATGACAATAATGGTTGCCTGCAAGAAGAGCATCACAATAGAGGCCACTGCCAAGATCTTCTTTGAACGTGTGTGGGTACACTTTGGGATCCCACAAACCATTATCTCATATTAGGACAGTCGGTTCCTCAACACATTCTGGTCGAGCCTCTGGTCACTGCTGGACACCAAGCTCTCCAATTCCACTGCCTTCCACTCCCAGACGGATGACCAAACCAAGGTCGTCAACCGAATGATCGTGCACATCCTGCACATGTACAATTCCAAGCGCCCTCACACCTGGGATGATAGTCTTCACTATGTTCAACACAACTACAACATAGCCATACATAGCTCAATCGACCATAGCCCCTTTTAGGTGGGGTTGGGATTTCAACCATTGGGTCCCATGGATGTTGCACTACCCCTTGCGACCACCCAGACAAACTCTTCACATGCTCCATATGGATATGACAAAGCCACCTGATTCATTAAGTGGATCTAGCACATTCACCAATAGGTTCAGGATATTTTACATAATTCCAATGTCAAGTACAAGCAACATCATGATCAACATCGGGTGCCACACCAGTTTCAGGTGGGAGACAAAGTTTGGTTACACTTGCAGAAAGAATGCCTTACAAGGCCTCATCAGAAGCTTCTTCCACTCTGTTATGGACTCTACACCATCACCAAGGTTGTGGGTGACAATTCTTTTGAGCTCAACCTTCGCCCATTCCTTGGCTTGCACCCAATATTCAATGTGGACCTCCTTCGGCCTTATTTTCCACCATTATTGGACACCTCGAAGATAGCAGAATAGTTGACACCAACAGATATCAACCCTGACTACATGGAACATGCATCCACTAATCATATTGTGGACACATAGGTCAAGGGCACTCGCCAATAGAGGATATAACTTTATCAGGTTGTCAAAGTAGGGTAGCTCCTGCATCAAGGCAAGTGGCTCACTCGGGGCCAAATTCAGCAGAAATTTCCTCATCTGATGGGGGAACTCAATGCAATGGATACCATTGCTTCCTAAGGGGGTAGGATTGATCCAAGAGGATATTTGTGTCCACCCACCTTGTCCAACTGGCTCAAAACAATTTTTTTGGAAACTTGCTATTTTTAGCAGTTTTTCGGTTCTTGAACTTCTGAGGCCATTTTGAGGGCCTAAACGACGGTTTTCTGCGATCATGCACCTCAATGATAGCCAAAGAATTTGATTGATTCCCCTAAATGAATCTCCTCGTCAATACCTTTCCAACGAGTTGTCGTGCACCCTAAACGAAGATCGTATGCAAAAGTTACGACCCCAGGAAGTTGATGTACTAACTTACCCCAACATGGCCCACATGAATTTTGGCGCTTCATCTCCTAGGGTTAGGTTTTCAGATGTCTAGGGTTTTGAAATTCATGTTTATTGTAAAAATGTCAGCTTCATAGCCTCATTGTAGTCATATTCTAGCGAATGAGCGTAGTCGTCACATCTCTTCTTAGAGATAAGTTGCCACCATTCTTGCAAGCTTGTTTTCATTATGCATTTTACAGTTTTCAACAATTTCTTATTTAATAGAAGCTAAGTTTTATTGTATCTCTGTTATTTTTCACTATGTCATTGTGTTAATATTATAAATCCGTGGTTTCATTTTGTTTCGCTCATAAATTTGAATCATAAGGTGAACTGGTTATACCTTAGATTGTTATTATTGCAATTGGGTATGGATTTGCAGACTATGGAATGGATTATTGGATGCCTATCTTGAACCTCTTATGTAGTCCTAATTAATGGATCTCCCTCTAGATTCTTTAATGCATTCAATGGTCTTCATCAAGGGTGTCCATTATCACCATTTATCTTTCTATTAGTGGTTGAAGGATTAAGTATGTTGATAAAAAAATCCAGGAGAAGTGGTTTTGTAAAAGGAATAAAAACCTCTTATGCTATGGATATTTCCCATTTACTATTCAACGATGATATAATGATATTTGGTCGAGGATCACTGAGGAGATCATAAAAATAAAAGAACTTTTGGATACTTATTGCAAGGCTACATACATGTAGATCAATATAAGAAAGTTAATTATGTTGTTCAATGTTGTGGATGAAGAAGAAAAAGTTCATATTGTCAAATATCCTTCCTATGAATCATTTGGATATAGCCCATGGTATTAAATATTTAGGCTTCAATTTAAAGCCTAATGATTACAAGTATGAAGTTGAGATATGGTTATACAATAAAATATAAGCTAGAATTTCAATCCAGTGTAATAGATGGTTGTCGAGGGGAGGTAGATTAGTTATGATCAAGGTTGTTCTTGAAAGCATTCTTGTGTATTGGATGTCTATTAATCATATTCCAAAAGGCATCCTCAACAAAATAAGAAAAAAATTCTTCAATTTCCTTTGGATAGGAAAGAGGGAGAAGAAAGGAATACTATTAGTAAAATGGAAAAAAAGTAGCAAACCTAAAGGAAGTTGGAGGTTGGGGTTTAAAGAATATTCATTTTTTCAGTTTATCCTTAGTTACTAAAAATTTACAAAGGCTAGTATACAATGAAGGTCATTGGGTTAAGGTAATGAAATCTAATTTTTTGAGAAGGATGTTTATTGAATATTGGTTCAGGAAGGAAAGGAAAAACTCCCAAGGAGTCTCTATTGTTTAGAAAGCCTCAGTAAGTGATTTTCCACTAATTGGAAAGTGGTCACCCTGGAAGACTAGAAAATGAAAAGAGGTGAGAATAAGGAAGACCCCTGGATTGGTTTCAAAATTAATTACAAATTGTTTGAAGATGTCATAAGAGATCTCCATTTCATGGGGATTTACTCCCTAGAGGATGCAACATCAAATGATGGAAGGAATCTGTGGGATCGGGGTTGGAAGTTGATAGGAGAATTGAATCTATAGTGTGTGAAAGTTGAGGAATGAAAACCATTTGTAAAAATTTTGCTTCTAGTGCAATAAAGGGATCTAATCAAGAAGACTTCATTGAGTGGTCTAAGAATCAAAGGTCTAGGGAATATATTTCAAAATTAGTTTATTCAACAAAGATGGAAGAAGGTCAAGTTGGTAAAAGAATCTAGTGGTGGAAGATAGTCTAGAAGCTAAACTATCCATTAAAAAAGATAAAAAAATTCTCTGGTCAGCTTTAGATAACAAAATATTGACTTAGTAAAACTACCAAAAGAGAAACATGCAAGGTCCTAGGAGATGCATTATTTGAAAGGATGGTGAGGAAATTAATGATCATCACTTGTTTGTTTATTTTATTTTTTCTAGAGCAATCTAGTTTGAAATTCTTCAGGTTTCAAGTGGTAAGAATAAGTGGGAGTAGAGGTCATTGGTAATTTTCTTTCATTCTTAGATAATAAAAAAATTAGAAAAATATTTTAGGGCCTTACCTTGTTATGTGGTTTGGGGTATTTGGGTATCCATGAATAAAATAATCTTTCAAGGTATTGAATTGAGTCTAGCACATGTTTCTCATAAAACCAAGAGTGCATGTGAAGGAAGTTAGGAATTACCAAAAGAAAAGGCCACTAGAATTTTAAAGGAACTTGTTATTAAGTATGATGGAGCTTGTTAGGGACATCTAGGAAAGTGTGGGGGTGGTGTTTTGATTTTTCTTAATCAATTTCATCATTTCAAACTAAAGTTAGTTGTTGGGTAAGGCACAAACAATCATGTTCAAATCTATGCAACATGGTTCCTTTTGAACATAGTAGCAGAAACAGGTTTAAGAAAGTTGCAAGTCTTTGGAGGCTCCAAGTTAATGGTGGATTAGGCAAATAAAAGGTGCAAACTCGGTATTAGAACCTATTGTGAACCTATTTGGAGGTGAAGGGGAGCTTTGAAGACACTTCTTTTTTCTCACACTTATTGAGAGTTCAACACAATTGTTGATCAATTGGCTAAAGAAACTCTTTTATTGCAAGAGGGGTACTTTTATGAACAAGAGTTCATAGGAGGAACCTAAGTTTCAGCTTTTGATAAAGATTTGTTCTAATGCATGTTTATAAAATATATATTTTTTTGTTTCATATAGTGAATACTTGTTTTTGATATTATATATGTTTGGAGCCTTAGGTTAGAAAACAAGATGAAATAGTTTTTTTTTTAAGGTTGTTTTTAAGGAGCCTAAGAAGGATGTGATATGAAGTGATAAGATAGAGGCAAAACTAGTTGCATGATAGTCACATGCTTGTTATTTTTTGAGCCCGAATAGGTAGTCTGATGTATATTCTAATTTTGTACTTGAAATATCGAATACAAATCTTTTTCATGAAAAAAAAAAAAACATGTTCACTTTTTGAATGGCTCGGATGTGTTGGCAGACTAGAGAGCATTGTTGACATGTTGTCTTGCTTTCAATGTAACACATGTAATATGGTTCAAAACTTGTCATTTGCTTCATCATGGAACAACCATGGCCTTCCATACCATATTCATATCCTAGCTGATCATTTTAGGATCGAACAATTTGGAAATTGTGTGAGCTTTCTTAGTGGAGTGATCAATGCCATCTCCATGGGGGATCTCAAATAATTTGTGAATGAACGAATTGAAATAGGAAGTATATATATGTCTAAAGAGGTATGATTTCAGCTCATGACCTCCCTTATTATTATTCAATTCTCACGCTTTTATCTCAATCAATTTCACTTGAATTGTCTTTTAGCTTAGAGATACAGAAACCAATAGGGATTTTTCCAATTACTGGTAAGTAGTGTTTAAATTATCTCCCCTTGTTTTTCACCTAGATATATTCTTGCTTGTTATCTAATAGGATCTTAGTTTTTGAGGTTTGTCTGATTGACATTTCTATCAAAATAAGTCCAATTTTTAACTGACATGAATGGGTGAATCGAGTTATTGCATCCAATTAATACAAATCGCATTTGATAGCATTGCCTTCTTAGCCATGAGTTCAAATCTCTTCTTACTATATTTGGCTCCCTTATCACTATGAGTCTCATCCCCATTAAATTCCCATGTCACCGTACGATAGAAATTCAATTAGCATTGATGGTATTGTGTATGTTTTATGCAATGTTTCCTTGCTTCATGTAACTCACAACAACTGCTATTATATGCAATGGTTGATTTGCTTTTCATATTAGCCAAGAATTTATGTTCATGCCTTCTATTTTTGGAAAATTTTGGGAACTTGGGTTCCTAGATGTGAATTGGGGCTCAAGGATTTAAAAGAATGAATGTATGATAGAATTATAATAGTTGCTAAAAAAAAAAATGCTTATTGCTTTGGGAGTCTCCTCTATGTTCTTAATCTTCAAACTCCCTTTCTCGCCTCCATTCTTTTTCAACGTATTCTGACCAACTCCATTGAATTTGGATTCCATTTGGTTCTTTGGGTTCCATTACTACCTAAACTAACACCCTTGTGAAAAGTCCCAACATAGGTGCTAACTTGGGGCAACAAGATGGGAAATGCACCACTGTCACCTAAGTACAATTTCCCCTTCACTTTAGGCTAGCTCCTAGAAGCCAAGGGGGGTATCCCTATTTGATTAAGTAAACCTCTTAGTGAATTTATTACCATACAATCTTATTATTTACTTCAAATAATCCAAAAAATGTATAGTTGGATGCATAAGGATTCTGATGTGTGACTAAATGCTTCAAAGACAACCAATTAGAAGCAATAGCATAAACCACCAATGCATACACTTGAGAAAGAGGGTGAGGAGCTAGTAGATGTGTGTGCAAAATCTAACATGAAAGATAATAAGTACGAACAACTAAATATTTGCAATTAAATGACTGTCACTCAACAAATGAAACTTCAAAGAGGAGAGAACCACTTTTAAGCTACTTTATGGGACAAAGAGTGTAATCAACTAGCATAAATCAATGGTGCAATGTGTGCTTTGATTACCAATCGATTATATGCTAGAACAGGGATAATTTTAAGGCTATACACAACTTCTAAATTTGTTTTTATGATAAATTAATGTAGAAATTTTAGATTTGAAGTAATGGGAAAACCACCCAAGAGAGAGATAATCCACTTGAAAGCAAGACATCTTGGATGATTTCACTAGGGAAAGATATATTCTATGAAACAATATCCAAACAAGTGTTAGAAACAAGTTCTAAAGACATATAACCATTAAGTAAGCAAGAACTTGCAAAATAAGTGGTGAGTCCCCTTAGGGTTTCCACGCTATCCCTTAGAATTCACCAAAATAATCACCAAACAAAATATGAGCAAGTATAATCACTTCAGAGATTAAATTCACCACTAGATATGTAAAATAAACCTATAGAAGAAATATAGAAATGAAATAGAGGCTAGGTATGAGTAAGAATACACATTTAAGCACCAAACCCTAGCCTTAATGTTTCACCAAATTTGATTTCTATTGCTGCAATTTAATTTCCAAATTTGAGAAATGCCTTAAATCAGCCCACAAAATGTTAGATAATCTCATGAAGCACCTTCGTAGAGGGTTGTTTTTCCTTCTTAGGGTAGAGATGAATAATTAAGCACAAACCCTTTAATAAAATTGTTTAGGACATAAAATACACCATTAACATTGCACTGGACTATGAAACAAATCTAAATAAAAAAAATTCTTTGATTTTTCACCATAAGATTTCCTTCAAAACTGACAAAATAAAAGGATTTTGAATTTAAGGGTTTTTTTGGTTGGTTGTTGGAAGAAGACAAGAATGCCCCTCCAAAATTTGGTCCCTGCTATCTTAAGGATTAGGGTAAGAGATTAGAACCTCAAGGGTAAAATAATCTCTCACCTAATCAAGATAGGGTATGAGGACCAAGGCCCTACAACAAAGGACAAGGGAAAAACCTTCACCAACAAGAACAATTATGGCTTGAATAAAATACTTGAAACCCTTGTCAAGAAACCAAAGAAAAAACAAGAAAAGAGATTGAGTACTTACCAAACCAACAAAGGAAGATGGAAGAGATATAAACCCTAGACATCTTCCTCCCAAGTGGTTGAATAACCCTTCAAATGGATCAATCTTTCTACCTAGTATAAGTCTTGAATTATCATAACAAATATTTGATGCACCAAGAAAGAGAGAGCTCCAAGAATTGACACCAAAACCTCTAATATGTAGATCTTCAACAAATTGTATTCTCAAAATGATATCCAACAACAACAACCATTTGGACTGAGAGGAGAAACTTTATTTATAAATGATGCTTCTACATCCTGCTCATTCTTTATTATTTTCCATCTCCTAAAATCTAGCCTAGGAGAATTACAAAAAGTGACTTTTCATCCATAAAGTAAAGGAGACTAAGTCCAAATATAAGTAAAACATGCCACATGACATAAAACCCTCCAAGAGAGGGGACACCCCACAAAAAGAGTGATCAAATTAGTGTAGATGCTCAACATTCCCTTGAAAATGTGTGGTCCAAGCCTCAACACATGGTGTGGAAGCCTCCCAAGCAAGCAAAGGGCCAACATCTAGCCTCCAAAGGTGGAACAACCTCATGAATTTTGTGAAATGGCCCTCAAAAGGTGGATGACTCCTCAAATAATGCTCATATACCCTCAAAAGATGACTCCAATGTGTGACGATGACCACATCTCAAGCAAAGATACATCTTCAAAGCATGGAAAGTGACCCTCCAAGTCAAAATTGGGGCATAAGACCCCCCACCACTAGCATGAAGTCCCCACATGTGAGTTTGACCCTCAAATCAAGTTGCAGAATAGCTCAAAAGGTGACAAAATGAGAGAGCGCTCTAGGATCCTCAATGTGGCATGTCAAGAGGATGTCCATGCATGCATAAATATCCCCACATGCCTCAAATGATGTGACTAGTACCTTGGGATATGTGTATTTCCACGAGATCTGTGACACTACCTCGGGAAACATGAAACCGAGTGAGCATTTGCAAAATCATCTCCAAGTGTAGATAGCCAAAGTGTGACAAATACATAAGATGGGGGTCCATGCTTAGGCATAAGATAAGCGTTCTTTAAACATGTATGACAACCTTTAAAACATGAGCAACACTTTTACATTACATACATGAAAGTGAGAGAGACTAGAAGCTCCCCTAGATCATGTCTCCTAGTAGATCCATCCCAAGATGCTCACATGCCTACCTAGATCATTAATGACCAACATGATGGTGAATTATTGCCACCAAGGGGAAATTATCTAGAGCCATAAGAGCAATGCATATCTTGAAATGGGGACTAAAAGGATGAGTCATGACCAACCATAAGGTGTCTAAAGATACCACCTATGTCCCTCATTGATACACAAACATCTAAGCATGGACCAATACAATACATGAGTACAAAGATAACCACAATTTGGCTCATCATGATACAATGATATACATAATTTACTCAAATGATGGATCACATATGGAGAAAATAATATAGGGTATACATATGTGAATCTAAGGTGTAATAGGTTCAACCCTAATCAAAGACAAAAAACTTCAGCATTTGCGATTATATGCAATTTTTTATTTCATGCGTTTTAAAAGTTGGACAAAAAAGGCCCCCTCATTAACAAGATTCCAGCTACTAAGTATAAATGACAAGATGCAGATGATGTTAATGACGACACATACTTAATTGAGTTTTGTGTGAACAACAACTTTCTACCTCTACTTTTCTCTATGAAGCCCAACTTGTAACCATGCTTGTCATCTCATTCGTAAAAGTCCAAGGTCTTAGTAACTTATTTGATCTGCCTATTATCCTCCTTCAAAGATAACAAGTAGTGGTTTGCAAATGTTGCTTCCAAAGCTTCATGTCATGAGTCACTCAATAAGTGGAAGGAAATAATTCGAAGAATAAAGTAAGATAGTTGATCAAGATAGATTGAGTAATAATTTGAACCAACAACATTCTTTCCCAAGAACTATGTGGCCATTTTGAAGAAACCACACCATAGATAGGGAAATATTGATATTCCGAGCTTATTGTAAGGTTCAAAACACCTAGAGGCATCAAGCATAAGCAATAAAGTCCCCCTAACCTCATATTCCTTAATGGGTTGAAGCCCAAGTTTGAGGCAAAAGAAGTCAAAGCAAAAACAAAGGTCAAAAAGACCTATGTTAGAAGCAAGGGCATGTTTTGATGTATATTGGGAATGAGGTTGCATTATTTCTAATTAGAAACAAAAGCACATAAATGTACCCTTCCCAAATAGGTACATTGTCCAAGCAGTGATGGGGTCCTAACTACAAGAAATGTGCTATATTAGATATCAAATCCTCCTCGAGCTTGATGCCTCCTCTACATCTATAAAGGATCTTGAATGGATCCACATTTTGTTTTTTCTAACAGCTACTTCCCAATGTAAGGGATGGCATCCATCAAGTCTAAAAGTAAAGGGCACTTTCCCATGTTGCCTAGACAATGTTGACATCGACAATGGACCCAATCCAAGATATGCAACAAAAAGCATCCACCCACTATTTGATGCGGACATATTGCTTCATGTGCTCATGATTAATTATGATTGAGTGACATTATGCAATCATTTTGCATGCACACAAAAAGTTAACACAAGAAGAGATGGCAATATATCCAATGATACCTAACATCTTATTCACTTTTCACAACTTCGATATCATATTTGCTAGTTATAGCCCTCCTTGCTACTAGTGGATTAACAAACACCCTTACATGAAGACAACAATAGAAAATGACAAGAAGTATTTTGAAAATAATGTCATCCAATAATAAGTATTTTGGAAAAAGGATTATGAAAACCATAGTCCTCGCAAATTCTATTCAGTGCATGTGCATAGTGCTAGAATAGTGAAAAAATCACTGATCAAAATCGATAATGTAAATTTAATAAATTACACCATGCCTTGTTTTAGAGTATAGTTCACATCCATGTGACCATAACATTTAAAATCTAGGTTCTACAACAAAATTTTTGAGATATTTTCCCATCATTTCCATGTAAATATTCCTAGTTTGAGAGCATTGTCAATTAAAATCATTTATGCAAAGCATCATGCATCTCTTTAGTCTCCTATTTTTATCATTTCATGATGTTTTTTTTGGTGTGTGACCATCATGACAATAATCATGGTCATCATGGAGTGGCCTTGGTTAGGATGTACCATCTAATGTGCTTAGATTCTTTGAAAATTTGTAAGGCTTGGGCATACAGAGCCTCAAAAAAATAAATAAATATAAATACATAAATTCCTTCTAATTTACTTCTTTATATACCGTTCCATGATAAAAATAATGTTCAATAGTATAATAATGAACAACAACATAGCATAATGAACAACATAATAATGAACATCAGTATAGCATAATGAGCAACATAATAATTAACAACAACATAATGAGCATGAGGTATTTACCTCAACCCGATGTTGAACTGAAGCTGATGAATCCTACCCAAACTGATTAACCTCCTAGCCAACTAGAAACAACCTATCCAGCTCCCTAGCCCGAGGAAATCCTTACGGTTTCCTGGTCCCTGAGCCCAAAATTCCCAGCAACCACGGTGCCCCTGTGAGAGTCCTTAAGAAAAACTGTTGCAACCAGCAGGAAAATTGTTTCCTGCCCTCCTCCTTCTTCCTCTCCAAATTTTCTTCCCTTCCATAAACCGAAAATATCACCCAAAACAAATATGCCCTTCTCGATTCCTCCCTTCTCCCTTATCTTCCTCCCTTGAATCCATTTCCCCAACCGCCTTGGCCCCCCATTAATTCTTCAATCACCTTGTCCCTCCCATTAATTGGTTCAACTACCAATAATAATAATTTTATAATAAAGTGTCCATAAATCTATTTTAATAATTCATTAAACTAATATTTACCATTCATGATAGTTAAAGAATTAATTAGGCTTGTTACATACACCCACCCTTCAAGAAACTTCGTCCCGAAGTTAGAGTAATTTACAATACAAGGGAAATGACACATGGTTCATACATTCATATCCAATAAACAACATTATCAGTAAGCAAGCAAAAGAAAACTTATACATACTAATGTACATGTGCAAGAAATGCATGTGTAGCTAGCACATACAAGTCTCGCGCATGTACTAATGGCAATAATTATCACACCTATAGTAATTCTTGTATGTGTCCAATCCAATCAACAAGACTATTAATTTCATAAAAGATAATAAACCAATTAAAATGTTCGCAAAATCCCTTAATTACAATAATTTAGCTCACAACAATGTTCATTTAGACAATTGTAGTTCAGTTAAGTAATTATGAATATACATATATACATATTTTCTTTTCAAAAGGGGAAAACAATAAATTCCACTATAAGGCAAAATTCCCATACACTCTCAACTATTTCTATTCATCCTTCCTCCCTAACTTACTTTYGTCTTCCATCCCTATCCTTCCTCTGCTRGACTATCTTGGAGCATCAACTATATTGACCTAACTCCAAATAGAACCCRTAAGCAGAAGTGTCACTCTCTTGACCAAGCTTCCCTAGCAGGCAACTGATAKTCATCATCACACGTCTAGGGGAGCGTGAGCTAACATCGTCCTCCCATGACTCYAGGTTTCAGAGGATACTCGGTGGGAAATGCCTCCACCCCTCCTAATAGGACTAGGGTCCACACCCTACCATGGAATATACAGTGGTACTGTGTTGCTGGGAATTTTGTCATCGTATATTTAGTTTTAGGCAGTCTCACCACCTGAAAAACCTACATTGGTTCACATATCATAGCAATGCATTCGAACCAATATAATTTCACATACACAGATTCATACCATATTGTTTCTTGGTCGGTGTTCATGACATCCACTTTTATTATTATTTCCTTTTGCCATTTCTTAGCCCATTGACTTGCATATTAGTTTATAACACAAACTCATACATACCTATGCATTATCATCATGTAAATGCATTCGACCATAATCTCAACTCGGTATCCACGTACTGACAACTTTAAATTTCAAAATTTTCAAGTTAGAAATAGATCACATAATATTCATCATCATTCAAATAATGTTAACCATTCATAGAATTGACATTCACATAATAGATTGCATAATATCCATCATCATTCAAATAACGTTAAACATTCATAGAATTGACATTCACATAGTAGATTGCATAATATCCATCATCATTCAAATAATGTTAAACATTCATAGAATTGACATTCACATAGTAGATTGCATAATATCCATCATCATTCAAATAATGTTAAACATTCATAGAATTGACATTCACATAGATTCCCATGTCTTAAAAGTTCAAGTGTATCATTAATAGTTTCACAGTGAATAGAAAATAAAGGTGATTAGGCCTCAGGTAATCCTAGTTGTCTAAGTCAAAAGGTGGCATTACATACACCCAACCTTCGAGAAACATATTCTCGAGGTGGTCAAAAAAGTGAGGGATAATCTTGTTGTAATGTCTCGACATCCTCCCAAGTAGCAGATCATGGGCTATACTTGTCCCATTGGACCTTAACTTGGTCTACCAGACAGTTCCCGAGCTGTCGGACTCTACGGTCCAATATGCGTAACGGTTCTACCATGAGGGTTCCCGCGTCCGATACCTGCAATTCCTTCCAATTTAGTTTATGAGATTCGTTAGCAACATAATGACGTAGAATCGATACATGAAAAAAATTATGAGTTTTATGCAAGTGGGGTGGAAGCATGAGACAATAGGCAACGGTTCCAATTCTCTCTTGGATTTTGAATGGTCCTATAAATCGAGGTGACAACTTTGTCCCCTTCCCGAACTGAATGGTACTCTTATTAGGCCTAATACAAATGAAAACTTGATCTCCCACTTTATAACTTCGGTCAATCTTATGTGCATCAACATAACTTTTTTGTCTATCCTGTGCTTCCTTTAGTCTCTGCCTAATCTAAATCACATGTTCCTCTGTCTCTTGAATCAATTCTGGCCCAACTGTCACTTGGTCTTCTAACCTTTCCCAACTCAACGGTCTTCTACATGGCCTTCCATACAAAGCTTCGTAGGGTGGCATTCCGATGGAACTATGAAAATTGTTATTGTAGGTGAACTCTACCAAAGGTAGGTACTTCTCCCAATGGGTTTGATTATCCATAACATACATCCTAAGCATGTCTTCCATAACCTGATTTACTCTCTCAGTTTGTCCATTTGTTTCAGGATGGTAAGTTGTGCTTAAGTTTAACTGAGTCCCCAACGCTGACTGCAAACTTGTCCAAAACCTAGAAGTGAATCTGGAGTCCCTATCTAAAATGATCTTCTTGGGTATCCATGCAAATGGATGACCTCACTTAAAAACATGCGTGCCACATCAGTGACATCGTAAGTGTCTCTAACCAGAATAAAATGAGCACTCTTGGTAAACTTATCAACTATCACAAGAATGGCATTGTGTCTATGCGATGTGAGCAGCAACCCCACAACAAAATCCATATAAATGACTTCCCATTTGGACATAGGGACATCATGCGGTTGTAGGAGACCTGTCGAGTGGTGGTGGTCTGCTTTCACTTGTTGACACTCTAGGAATTTGGCGATGAAATGGACTACATCACGCTTCATTCCTATCCAGAAGAAAAACTTCTTCATGTCTGCGTACATTTTCTTCACACCCGGATGCACACAATAAAGTTCTCTATGGGCTTCCTTCAGTATGATGATTCGAATATCCCCACCTTCGGGGATGTACATCCTTCCTTGATATCTTAATAGTCCATCTGCTTCCAAGCTATATCCTTCATACTTTGGATCTAATTGCCTCTCACTCTGGAGGGTTGAAATAACCTTTAAATACCAACTATCTCCAAGGAGTTTCCCCAACACCTGCTCCCTAAGATTCACTTTTAAGGGTACTAAAGAGAAGACACATGGTCTCCTACTCAAGGCATCTGCGACCACATTCTTCTTTCCCTTGATGTACGAAATTCCAAAATCGTACTCACTCATAAACTCACTCCATCGCCTCTACCTGGCATTGAAATCCCTTTGAGTGAAGAGATGTTTTAAACTTTCATGGTCCGTTTTGAGCTCAAAGTTTCGCCCCACTAGGTAGTGCCTCCAAAGTTTCAGAGCTAGCATTACAGTTGCCAACTCTAAATCATGAGTAGTGTAAAGCTCCTCATGTTGCTTACACTTCCTTGACACATACACTATCACTCCTCCATCCTGCATTAGCACGACCCCTAGCCCTTGCTTCGAGGCATCCGTGTAAACTGTGAAGTCTTTTTCCATATCCTACACTCGTAGAATTGGTGCACTGGTTAGTAACCTCTTAAGCTCGATGAATGCACTATCACATTCTTTTGTCCATTCATACTTGACCCCCTTGCGCTGCAGAGTGGTGATGGGTTTCACTATTTTAGAGAACCCTTCCACAAATCTCCGATAATAACCTGTTAGCCCCATGAAGCTTCTTACCTCATGAGCATTTTTTGGCACTGGCCTATTCCATAATGGTCTTAACCTTTTCTGGGTCCACAGAGATTCCTTCACTGGAAATGATATGACCTAAATAGTGAATTTCTTTCTGGAAGAAGGAACACTTCGAAAACTTTCCATACAATTTGTTCTCTCTAAGGCAGGACAACACCACTTGCAAGTGTTCCTCATGTTCTCTTTAGTTCTTGGAATAGATGAGGATATCATCTAGAAAGACCTATACAAAGCGGTCTAAGTACTTCCAGAATACACCATTCATGAGGCTCATGAATACTGCTGGCGCATTGGTCAAACCAAAAGGTACTACAACGAACTCGTAATGCCCAAACCGAGTTTGAAATGCAGTTTTAGGAATATCACCTTCATTAATCCTTAACTAGTGATACCCTGATCACAAATCAATTTTTGAGAAAACCGCTACTCCTTTCATCTGATCAAAGAGATCATCTATCCATGGCATTGGGTACCTATTTTTTCACTGTAGCACGGTTCAAGTCCCTGTAATTTATACATAGTCGTAAGGAACCATCCTTCTTCTTCAGAAAAATTACTAGTGCACCCCAAGGTGAGACACTAGGCCTTATTAGCCCCAAGTCGAGTAGTTCTTTCAACTGCATCTGCAAATCACAAAGTTCTGGCACTGTCATCCTATACAGAGTCTTGGAAATTGGCTCTGCACCAAGTTTTAGCTCAATAGTAAAATCAAGCTCCCTCTCAAGAGGTAACCCTGACAACTCTTTCAGAAAAACATCCTTAAACTCTGGCAATATTGGGTATTGTTCCAAAGAGGGTCCTTTCCTTTCATTCACTGCTTCCACTACATATAGTCGACACCCTTGCCTCATGCAATGTTTAACCTTCATGGTCAAGATAAAGCATAAAGACACCTTCCTTCGTACACCGTGGATCTCTACCGGCCTTCCTTCATCGTCAACACACAACACCCTTTTCGCGAAACAATCTACCATAGCTCGATGGGCTTCTAACCAATCCATTCCAATGATTAGGTCATACGTTCCTAGAGTAGTGACGTATACCTTCAACCTAGTAGTACACACTCCCAGGTCTACTAGACAATTATCAACGCTAGGTCCTATCGCTTGTTTTTCCCCCAAAGCCATCTCGACTTGTTTAAAGTCATCGTGCTCGTAGGCTACCAACCAACACTTTTCTAATGCAAATGGTGAAATGAAACTATCTGTAGCACCATAATCAAATAAAATTTTAACATTGACATGATTTAGCATACCTAACGACTCCACCACCGTGGATTGATGTTCTGTCTGGCGATTATTAACCACTGCATAAATCTGGTGGCTACCACTTGGTCTTCCCATCGGGGCCTTTCCTTCTCTATGCACAAATCCTACTTGCAACTCTGGGCAGTCACACTGGTAATGGGGTCCTCCACATCCCCAACATGTAACATGAGATGGAACCTGCACACTGCTTTGTGGCGGTCTTTGAAATGAGTTCCTTCCCGTGGAGCCCCTGCCCTTACTTTCTTCTCCCTAAGAAGGCTGTGGACCTGCATGCGTCGTTGGTGATGAGTGGGATGTTTCACTTGTTGCCATTGAAATACTTGTAGCTATTGTCCTATGTGTAACTTTATTACCATAAGGAGGTGGCCTAGAGCTCCCTCCCCTGGAGAAGGTCCTAGGGGCCTTCCCCACAAATCCATAATGTTGTGGAAAGGTCGATCTCATACCTTCGTTTAAGCTCATATGTTTCTCTGCATAGCGTGCATTTTCAATTGCTTCCACTACTGATGATAGTTTCCACATTCATACCATGGCCCTTATCTTAGGGTTTAACCCATAGAAAAAACATTCTGCCTGTCGTTGATCATTATCCATGTATGAAACATATTTTACCAACTCCATGAACTTGATCTTGTACTCTTCCACGGTCCTGTTTCCCTAAACTAGAGCATGAAATGCTCCCACTTGTTGTTCCTCATAGTAAGCCGACAAATATTTCCTCCGAAGCCTTTCCTCAAAAATTTCCCATGAGATGGTGTCTGGGGTAAGGTGCAACTGCCTCTCCAGGTTGCCCCACCAGTTCAAGGCACTGTCCTTCAACTGAAAGATCGCTATTTTTGCCTTTGATGTGGATGCATAGTCTCTTAAGGTGAAACACCATGTCATTCCTTCCAACCATGCCTCTGCACGTTCACTAGCATGACCCCTAACAAACTCAGGGAGTTTGATCTTCTGCAGTTCTCTAGTGATGTCCCCGGGTGGAGGCCCTCCCTCTGAATCCCTTGACGCTTCAGGGTTACCCACTCCAGATAGTGGGAGTTCCACTTCGACATCTGCTGGTTGACGCCCCTTTAAAGTCTCATTAATAGCCTCCAAAGAGTGCAAAATGAGAGCTAATTCAGGCGATAGTGGTGGCAACGCTGACGTTGGCGGTCCTTGTGACGATGCTCCTCGGCCTCAATTTCCCCGAGTCCTAACCATCCCGTATAATTGAATCTGCATCAAACCAAATGATTGTCAGGGAAGAATCTAAGGCAGTTCATATTCGCTCAACTTATACTTGTAAACATAGGGTTAAGCGTAATTTTTTTTTACTTGTTTGTAAACAGACATTACTCTCTTTAAGGTAAGTGGCTAAAGGTTCGGGTTGAAAGCCTCTAAGCTTGGTAACTTTGTTCAAAATAGTTGCTAACTCCATACCTTGCTAGCTACGCTAGCATTGTACCACACTCGCCAATTTCTCTAAATTACCTTCTTAGCTTGCATGAAGCCCCCTCCCCCTTTATCATGGTTTAAATCCTTAAAATTTTCTTTTAAAACTAGTTAATGTGATCTTGAACATAATGTTGATTAATTATTATAAACCCAATAACCTAGATTAATCCATTAACCTAAGTTTCAAATTAATCTCCTTATTAATATTAATCAACTTAATTATTTTAATCAATAATATTAACATTAATTAACATAATCATGTTAATCAATAATATTAACATTAGTATTATATTTGAAATACCTAATATTAATATAATACTATATTAATACAATTACTTTATTTTAATATTATAAAGTCTTAACATAATAATATAAAAATGAAAATTTTAAACCCCCCTTTTTTATACCTATGTATACACTTTTATTATATATATATATATATATAAAATTAACATTTAAACTAAATTTAAACAATTATTATATAATTTTTTTAAGAATGTTTAAATTAATTAAAATTTAAACGAATAAAAATAAAATAAAATAGAATAATTAAAATAAAAACAAAATATAAAAAATAAAAATAAAATAAATTTAATTATTGAAAAAAATAAAAATCAAAGTCGGGCATCGTGGGTCCTTGCATGAGGTCCACGTGCCCCCCGACTCTCATTACCCAAAACCCTACACCTCGACTCGCTTGCATAACACTCCCTACCTCCTTTTGTCGCCTCTCCCCTTTCTGCAACTGCGACCCGAGTTTTCTCCCCTCCCACCACAGGCTATCGTGGGCTTCCACTCTGCAATCGAGAAAATGCAAAGCCACGAAGGTGGAGTTAGCATGAACCTGTGTGTTACAGGAGCACGAGGGTATATCGGATCATGGCCCGTCAAGAATCTTTTGCAACGAGGCTACATTGTCAACACCACCCTTAGAAACCCAAAATACGAGGCAAAAATTGGGCCTTTGGTGTCCCTACCTGGGGCTGCAGAGAGACTGAAGCTCTTCCCAACGAATTTATCGAAAAGGGCACCTTTGATTCCGCGGTGGAGGGCTGTGAAGGGGTGTTCGACGTGGCCAGTCCTATGGGCTTCTCCAAGCTTTCTGAGGATGATTACGTTCAACCAGCTCTGAAAGGGGTAATGAATGTGTTGAAGTCGTGCTCGCGTTCTAAATTGGCGAGGCGCGTGGTTTACACTTCGTCCGTGACAACGACCTCTTGCTTCCAGTTGTTTAGGGTTTCTAGCATTTTTTCATTGTTGGGTCATCGAGGATTGTTGCTGTGAGGGCTCTAGATCGGTTCTACTTGATGGGTATGGAGTCATGGGCTCTCCTGGGCGTGGCGCTTGGTCTTGGGTCTCGATGTGGATGGTTTATTGTGGTCTCTCATGGATTCTCCTTTGTTGGGCGATGTGATAAAGAAACGCCCCTTACGGGCTTCTCCTTGTGGCATTCAATGATGCTAGTGGTGCTTGGGCGCTCGGTCTCGAATGACTAGCGTTGGGTTGTGGGATTCATGCCTGGGCACTAGGCTGTGTGTGACCCGTGGGCTCTTTCCTCGACTTGGCTTGGGGCATGGTCGCTGGATTTGTGTTGGCTTTGTGTGGTGGCCCTCGATTCTAGACCTTTGACCTCTTGTGAGCTTCATCCTTGCGCTTGTTATGAGTGCTTATCCTCGATGTTTGAGGTGATGTTAGTTAAGCTCCCGATTACCTTCTTAGATTGGGCTCGATGAGTGATCGTCCCAATAATTTTAAAGATGAAGGTTAAGCTCTTGGTTGCATTCTCATTGGCCTTTGGTTTTTAGGTTACATAGTGTGTGATTTACAACTTTTTCATGAGTAACCCATCAGTTTCTCAAAGTAGCCAGCAAGGTAAAGGAGAACTAACATCTATATATATTTGGGTCAAGGATGGATAGAATCCATCAAGATTTCATAGTTCAACGACTTGATTGAATCTGGCCCT
>ML803712.1:47222-86151 GCA_009831015.1 Picea engelmannii
GGCGTGATCCAGTCAACTATAGATTTGACTAGGGTGAATGCTCGAATACCTTTATAAATCTTTATTTTAATTAATATTTTTTTATTGTAATTTTTTTTATTTAAAAAAAATCTCTATCATTCTTTTTAATCTCACAAGTTACATGGTGTAATATGATCTTGTTTTTAGAAAAACATATTAACATTAATTTTTTTTATTGCCAAACATCGCCTATAATTTAGATTCTTTGTTGGGAAGCAACTTTTTTTTCTTAAATTTTCAGTGATTTGTCGCCCTTCTTGACCAAAGGGCATCAATTGTCTTTTCAACTTTGGACTACATAAATTTTCTAAAGGAACATATCATATCTTAACTCACTTGCCTTCTTTTCTCCATAATGAGTTGTAATCAATTCATCATCTTGGGATACCTTGTTTTTATCATCATCAAGGGTTGCTAGCATTGTTGCTGTCTTGGTTTTTCAGATCTTTATCATCACAAACGGTTGCTAGTGCTGTTGCATTACTTTAACTTGGAAGAATTTTTGAATTATGGAAAATTATTGATTCAAAGAGTTTAGAAATGTTTTCATTGTCTTGATAACACTTCACTTATGCTTTGTTTAAATCCCTAGATGATAGATGAAATGTTCACTTGAGATGTTGGGAGTATTTAAATTTTTTACATAGTTGAGTCTAAAAATTCTCTGCAATTATAACAATATGCGAAAACTACATACTCATAGAAGATATTTTGTAATTGAATACATCTATCAAGGAATATCAATGGACTATTTGTATTTGCAAGGTTATTAATATAAACCAATTCTCTCTAATGGGAGCCTTTGGGACCTACTTTTGGCTTCACCTAATGTGAGGTTGCTATATGTTTTGCAATTTGATACATAATTGAAGTTTGAGCAGTAATGTGGGAATGATATTATGGCTGCAGGATTTTGGAGTGCTCTAAAAGCACATTTGGGTGAGTTCATCTAATCCTCTTTATTTAGTTGAGTTCACCTTTAAGGGCATCAAAATAGTTTTTGGTATCCTACTCTTTTCTATGTGTCGGTCAATTTTTCTCACAATTTGATAGTGTTTGGCTTAATTATTTGTTTTAAGAAAACATGCCATTGGTATCAATTTGTTGTTGTCAAACATAACCTATAATTTAGATTCCCTCTATTAGGGAGTAGTTGTAAGGACTCGACTTGGTGTGCCATTGGTAATGGCACATTGGAGGGTGTGTTGGGCATACTTTGACAAGTTTCATAGTGAGTCTATATGCTTTGGTAGCCTAGTTGATCGACTCATGATGATTCGCGAGACAATAGGGATGGTGTATTAATGCATACGTTAGGAGGGCCAAGGATGTTTTGTTGAGTAGGATGGACAATCAACAAGGTGTTGTATGGTCTTTGGTGAAGGAAAATGTGATTTGGTAATGTGATAGATTGTGTGTTGTTTGTGGCATTACAACAATGTTGATAAATGCACCGAAGATATGTGAATGCTTGATGAAGGAGGGATATGATTTTCATTGACTATCGTGTGTCGGCTAGATGGACAATAGCACGGTCTCATTGTTGGGTAGTTGGTTGTTCAAGTATGTTTGGCTCAAGGGAGGCAACTGTAGGTTGCCTATGGTTGGGTGGCGATGATGCAACATTGCTTGATGTGAAATGAACACTTTGACATTCTGGATGGTTGAAGGTGCTTGGCTTGGGTTATGTTAGGGCATGTTGGTTAGGCACATTTTGGGTGATAAAAGTGGTTGATGGTCATGTTCAACTAGCAAGGTCACATAGGTGCTGTGTGATGATTAGGATTTTTAAGTGGTATTGGATGCTCCAACAAAACAAAAAGTCTAGCCTTGTGACAAATGGCATTAGAGCCACGTTTGAATATGGAAACTGTGAAAGTGTCTTCACCAGCAACACCCATTTCATTAGAGGAGCCGATGGGGCTGTGTTGACAAGGACATAAATAATTCAAGTGGGGAAGAATGTAATGACTTGACTTAAGGTGCCATTGGCAATGTCACAAAAAAGGGTGTGTTGGACATACTTAGCAAGTTGTATGATGAGTCCATATGCTTTGGTAGATTTGGTGACTAATTCATAGTGATTCATAAGATGTAAGGTACCATATCTATTATAATAACGAAAAAACAAAAATATTGTAGAGAATAACAGTGGAACAACACAATGTATGAAACTACAACACCAAAATAATACCTTTATTGATAGGAAACAATGTTCACTTGCCTCTTCGAGGGGGAAACCTCTAGCAGAGTAATGCTCTATTACAATAATTCTCAAGAAAAAGACTTCTCATGCTTCATACTCTTATTTATACTAATTCTATCTTTTAAAGAACCTTCTAGCGGAAGATATTTTTAGAAGCAAAAGCTTCTATTAGATCTTCTTGCATTGACTTGTTCACATTTATTAAATATGCCTTATAAACTAATGTCGGCCTTTATTACATGGAAAATATATTATTCTACCTACATGAGGGGTTAGAGAGGTTAGGTCCCTAACATGCCATTCCCCTTGAAAAAAAACCTTGTCTTCAAGGCTTGAGATGGGGAAATTGTTGCAGAATGGTAGCGGGTTCACAGGTGGCATCGTCTGGAGTTGTATATTTCCACTGCACTAATATTTCTTGGATGGTGTGTTGACGGAGACGACGTTCATGTTGGTCCAACACTGCTTGGGGTTGTAACCAAATGGAACCTTCTTCATCCAACTCAGGGAGACAGGTTTGAGTTTGGCACTTAGTTCCAATCACCTTATTTAAGCACGAGACATGAAAAACATGATGGAGCTTAGAATCATTCTATAGAGATAATTGGTAGGCGACAGGTCCCACATGCTTGAGAATGGCATAAGGACCATAAAATTTGGGAGCAAGCTTATGATAATGTTCATCTTTGAGTGAAGTCTTCTTATAAGGTTGTAGACGAAGAAACACATGTTTCCCTTTAACAAATTGACGTTAAGAATGACCTTGATTGGCTTGCTGCTACATGCGATTTTGAGCCATCATCAAATTGTCTTTGAGGGTATGGAGAGTGGACTCATGTACTATAAGATTTTTGTCAACCTCTTGAACCTTAGAGACACTTGACATGCATGAGATAACTGACAATGGATTTTGTCCATATACTGCTTCAAAAGGAGTCATGTAAGATGTTTTGTACCACCATTCAACGAGTGGTAACCACTGAGCCCACTGATGCTGGTGGTCAGATGGAAAACACCTTAAATATGTTTCCAAACACTTGTTGACAATTTTAGTTTGGCCATTAGTCTGGGGAAGATAGGCGGTGCTGAGATGTAATTGGGTACCCTATAGCTTGAACAATTCTTGCCAAAAATTGCTGGTGAACGTGGGATCCTTGTCAGAGACAATAGAATGCAACATGCCATGAAGTTTGAAGATATTATCCATGAAAACTTGAGCCACCATGGATGCGGTGAAGGGATGCTAAAACACACATAAATGAACATATTTGGAAAGACAATTAACCACCACCATGATGACTGTCTCGTTGTCGGATTTAGGTAGGCCCAAAATGAAATCCATATAAACATATCGCCAAATAGAAGGGGGAATTGGAAGGGGTTGGAGTGTGTCAGGGGATTTCACTGTTTCTCCTTTGTTGCTTTGACAAACATCACATTCAACCACAAATGTGCAAATGTCCTCTTTTATACGATCCCCCAAAAAATAACGTTTGACCCCTTCATAGGTTTTGGTAAACCCTGAATGCCTAGCAATGGGTGAAGCATGAAGCTCAAAAAACACCATAGATGTGACTGTTTGCTTAAATATAGATGGCCTTTGTAGTGAAGCTCATTATTGTGCCAAGAGTACCTTGGAGAAGTTGAAGAATTTACTTGCAATTGCTGGATTAGGTGAGATATTTTCGGATCTTGTAACCATTCTTCACGAGCAACTTAGAGACAATCGGGTACAATGAAGGATCAGGAAAAGAGGGACCCTTCTTCTTCATATTTTCGAGAAAGAGCATTAACGACCACATTTTCTTTTCCCTTGTAAATGATCTCATAATCATATCCGAATAGCTTCTTCTTCTTCATATTTTCGAGAAAGAGCATTAACGACCACATTTTCTTTTCCCTTGTAAATGATCTCATAATCATATCCGAATAGCTTGGTTACCCAATTGTGTTGCTCGGGATGAAATTATTTGTTCCAAAAAATACTTGAGTCTATGGTGATCAATTTTAATCTAAAAGTGTTTCCCCAATGGATAAGGAAGCTAGAGATCCCCGACATGTAAAATAGCCAACAATTCATTTTCATATATTGATTGGCCCAAATGTCTATCTGAAATTTGTTTGCTGGTGAAGGCTAAAGGTCGACCATCTTACATGAGGACTGCCCCAATTCCTTTTCCTGAAGCATCACATTTCAAGAAAAAAGTCTTTGTGAAGTCGGGAAGTGCTAGGACCGGAGTCGTGCACATAGCTTCTTTCAAGGCGTGGACGGATTGATCAGTTGGTGGAGTCCAAGTGAAGGAATTATTTTTAAGGAGAGAAGTGAGAGGTGTTACAATTTTTCCATAATTCTTAACAAACTCGCGATAATAACCGGTTAAACCTAGAAATCCGCACACAATCTTAAGAGTTTTAGGGAGAAACCAATCCTGCATAGCTTCAAATTTCTTAGGATCCACCCGTACAACGTCCTTGCCAACAATATGACCTAGGTACTCCACTTATGAGGCGCAAAAGGAAAATTTATATTGTTTGAGGAAAAGTTGGTGCTGAGAGAGTAGATGGAGGACTTGATCCACATGGGTGAGATGAGATGTCCATGTTTTACTATAGACGAGAATATCATCAAAGAAAACTAAGAAAAAATGACAGAGGACAGGATGGAAGACATGGTTCTTGAGACTTTAGAAGGTGGATGGGGCATTACACAGGCCAAAGGGCATGACCAATAACTCATAGTGACCCTCATGAGTTCTAAAGGAAATCTTAGGAATCTCTGCTTCTTTCATACGTATCTGGTGGTAGTCAGAACATAGATAAAGTTTAGTGAAGCATTGAACACCGCTCAATTCATCCAAGAGATCATCAATGACGTGAATGAGAAACTCGTCTTTGATGGTGAGTTTATTGAGGGCACGAAATTTAGGACACATGCGCCAAGTACCTTCTTTATTAAGTACCATTACCATAGGATAAGAATAGGGGCTAGTATTAGGACATATAACACCCGCTTCGAGAAACTCCTGCAATATTTTTTCAATTTCACTCTTTTAGGAAAAAAGATGACGATAAGGGAAAACATTGGGAGGAACACTGCCAAGGACAAGGGGAATGGAATGATCATGAAGACCACATGAAGGGGGAATTCCTTGAGGAGTGGAAAAAACATCTTGGTGTTTGGATATGATAGATTGGAGGTCAGGATGCATGGAGGGTGTCTCAACTGCTTGAATGGAATGAAGTTGTGCAATAATACCTGACTGACCTTTCTTGAGAATCTTTTCCATTCGATAGGCACTGATGATCTTAGGAGAACCTGCTATGATTCCTTTGAATTGATACTATTTTCCCTCCTAGGTGAATTGTATAGTTAACGCCTTAAAATCCATGAGAATGGGGCCCAGAGTGCGTAACCATTCAACACCTAACATAATGTCACAACCACCCATGTCGATGGAAAACATATGAGATTTCATTTGGTCCTGTCCAATTTGAAGACATACATTTTCACAACGCCCACCACATTTCATGGAACCACCATTGGCTATCATGATTTGAAAATTGTTGATGACATGAATATAACAATTGGTTCCCTGGGCAATGCAACGGTGAATAAAATTATGGGTGCTTCCACTGTCAACCAGGATGATGAATTTCCTATGCTTAATATGGCCAATGAGTTTGAGGTTTGGGGGAGCAGAGAAGCCAATGAGGGCATGAAATGCAATTAATGGTTCAACTTTTGGTGGGTCAACAGGATTAGGAGTAGCATCGAGAGGGGGTAGCTCTTCAACAGGGGAAATGACAACTTATTCTTCAACAACATCCTCTGAAATGGCCATAAAAAGTTTTTGTTTCTTACACTTATGCTCGAGAAAATATTTTTCATCACAATTGTAGCAAAGAACCTTGAGTTGGTGCTCAACCATTTTAGCTCGAGTTAATTTTTGGACCTTGAGAGGAGTGGTAGGGGGGCATATTGGTGGGTCGAGGGCGAGGAAGAAAAATATTTTTTTGTTCCAGGAAAAAACAACTTGTTGGGATTCTTTGGCACGTTTACTAACTTCCAACCAACTCTGAGGGTGAGCCATGAGGACCTGGGCTCAAATTTCATCCTTTAGGCCACTGATAAAGCATTCCAGGAAGAACACATCTATCATGCCCTCCATTATGAAGGCCAAATGCTCAAAAGAAGTTATAAAGTCTTCCATTGTGCCTCACTGTTTCAACTTGGTCAAATGACCTAAATAGTTGGTGTTAGTGTCAAAAAATTCATAGAGCTCAGCAAAAAACTGGGTCCACACAACATACCCTTGGCGTGCATTCTTATTCCATTTCCACCATTCCCAACATTTAGGATCCAGATAGAGAACAACATAACAAAGTTTTTCCAACTCATCGATAATTCCATGCAAAGAGAAATAATGCTCCATTTGAGTGACCCATCCCGTGGGGTCAGAGCCATCAAATTTATTGACCTCAACTCAGGGAGGATGAGGGTCATGATGAAAGGAGTTGGATTGAAAGATCATAGAATGGGAACATCTAAGGAGGATGGTTGTTCTGAGGAGGAAGGGCCCTGGGGGCGGTTCAACAACTGGTTGACAATAGATTGGAGGGTGGAAAATTTGCCCATGAATTTGGAATCCATGGTGTCAAATTGTTGCTGGACTTAGGTCTCAAATTTTTCAATGTAGGAATTGGTGGAAGCAATATCAATAGTCACTTGCTGGATGGAATCCTTGGTCTGAGTGATGGAAGCTTGCAGGTCTTGGTTGCAAGTGGTGGCCATTTGGATATGAGGGGTGTCTGTAAGGGGAAATGGGTGGGTGAGATCACAGAAAGTGAGGACTTACATGTGATAGGTACCAAGATGATTAGGGAAAAAATGGAAATACAATGGGAGAGGTGGAAAATAAGGGCGCTAGGAAGGGGGTTAGGTCCACTTAAAAAAAATCTTAAAAATGGAAGGTACCATTGGGAACAGGGCGAGGAGAGGAATCCAATGGGATAGGTCCCGAATAATGGTGCTCGTGGGACCACTATTAATTTTTTTTAACTCCTGCGGAGTTATACTTTGATTTGAATAATACCACAGTGGTGAAATGGCCAAATTCTTAACATGAATAAATTTGTAGGAATTTTTCAACCCAAATGCAAAAGGTAACATTGTACCACAATAGATCTTGTTTGTTCCTTTTCTGCTTTGTTTCTTCCCCAAGGGTTAGGGTGTTTAGGGTTTCTACAGACAAGGGTTTTCCTTGTGCTATAACTCTTTGATATACATGCGATGTCGAATAATAGTACTTGTTCCAATATCTTAGAATACTAACTAAGGAGGCTAGACCGTACCCTTAGCTGTACTACCCGATTACCTAGGTACTAGAGAGTATCTTCCCGAGTGTTGTTCTTGGTGACATTATAACAATTAGGAGGCCGATCGATTGATCCATGGAGGGTTTTAGGATACTTAGGCTAGTTCGTATACAAGTGCTATTTGATGCACTACCACTCGAAGGGGTACCAACATAGGTTACAAGGGTGGCCAAGAATGCGCGCTTAAATAACTCTTGTATTTCCTGCATGTATGTTTCCACGATCGCGGATTTATGCACTGAACTACAAATCTCTGTAGTTTTAAGACACCATAATACATCTTTACCTTGAAAAAATTTAACCTACAATTCCTGCCAAGAAAAGTGCTCTGATACCACTTGTAAGGTACCGGATCTATTATAATAGCGGAAAAACATAAATATTGCAGAGAATAATAGCAAAACAATACAATATATGAAACCACAAAACCAAAATAATACCTTTATTGATAGGAAACAATGTTCACTTTCCTCTTCGAGGGGGCAACCTCCAACAGAGCAATGATCTATTACAATAATTCTCAAGACAAAGACTTTTCATGCCTCCTACTCTTATTTATACTAATTCTATTTTCTAAATAACCTTCTAGCGAAAGACCTTTCTAGAAGCGAAAACTTCTATTAGATCTTCTTGCATTGACTTGTTCACATTTATTAAATATTCCTTCTAAACTAATGTCGGCCTTTATTACATGGAAAATATATTATTCTACCTACATGAGGGGTTAGGGAGGTTAGGTCCCTAACATAAGATGGTTAGAACGATATACTAATGCTTAGGCTAGTAGGACCAAGGATGTCTTGTTGAGTAGGATGAATAATTGACAAGGTGTTTCATAACGAGCTTCGATAAAGGATGACACACCTTGGCATTGTGATAGATTGTCTTTATTGTTTTTGGGAAGGTAACAATTTTGAGAAGTGCAAAGAAAATATGTGAATGCTTGATGAAGGAGGGGCATGATTTTCACTGACTTACACATGTTGTCTTAAATGAATGAGAGAATGGTCTCATATTGGGAAGTTTGTTGTTTAAGTATGCTTGGCTTGAGTGAGGTGATAGTGGGTTGCATGTGGTTGGGTGGTGATGATGCAACATCGCCTAAGGTGAAATGAGCACACTGACATTTCACAAGGTTAAAGGTGCTTCGCTTGGGTATAGTTAGATCATGTTGGTTAGGTGTATTGGGTGGTGATACAAGTGGTTGATGCTCATGCCCAACTAGCAAGGTCCTGCAGGTGCCACACGACAAATAGGCTTCTTGAGTGGTATGGGATGCTCAAGTGGAACAAAAAGTCTAGCCCCTTGATAGTATCCTTCTTTGTTTTGATAGAGCTACATTTGAATGTGGAAATTGTGGACGTGTCTCTTCACCACCAACAACCATTTCATTGGAGGAGCCGATGGGGTTGTGTTGACGAGGACATCAACAATTAAAAGGGGGGAGAATGTAAGGATCCAAATTAAGGATCCATTGACAATGACACAATAAAGGGTGTGTTGGGGATACTTGGAAAGTTGCATGATGAGTCCATATATTTTGGTAACTTGGTGACTATTTCATAGTGATTCATGAGATGGTTAGGACAATGTATTAATGTTTAGGATAGGAGGACCAAGGATGTCTTTTTGAGTAGGATGAAAAATCAACAAGGTGTTGCACAATGAACTTTGACAAAGGACGACACGCCTTGGCATTGTGATAGATTATCTATGTTGTATGTGGCAAGACAATAATGTTGATAAGTGCATTGAAAATATGTGAATGCTTGATGAAGAAGGGACATGATCTTCATTGATTGTCACAAGCTAGCTTAAATGAATGATAGCATGATCTTACGTTGGGTAGTTGGTTATTCAAGTATGCTTGGGTTGGGGGAGGTGATAGTGGGTTTTTTGTGGTTGGGTGGCGATGATGGATTATCACCTATGGTGAAAAAAACACTTTGACAATCCACAAGGTTGAAGGTGCTTAGTTTAGGTTCGGTTAGGTCATCTCAGTTAGGTGTATTGGATGATACAAGTGGTTAATGGTCATGCACAAATAGAAAGGTCATTTTCATTGTCGAAGAGCCGGGTTGAAAGATCGTGAGCTATTTCTCTGGGTGATATATTGGCTGTTGTGGAGTGGTTGTCAGACCTATGGGAATACTCTCTAGGTGAGAGTTTTGCTGAGAGTTGTTCCCTGGTGCATTGAGCATTAGTTGCAGGGCTCAAAGACTTTCTATCCGGCCTATTGTTGGTAACCCTAGGAAGGGAAGTGGGGCAGTCGAAGGACTGTTGAGAAGAGAAGGGGAACACTTCCTTGGGTGTGACAGGTGCATGCAAAATGATGGAATATGGGATAGATGCAACAATGGGCACCTAGGACTAAGTGATTTTGTTGAGTTTCATATCATATCTTATCTCTAGGAAACCATTTTCCATAGTAGAGTTGTTCCTTAGCTCACGGGTGACCTCTTGCTGAAATCTCATAAGCAACAACATCTATGGTTGGGAGGAATGTTTGAGTCAAGGCCGAAATTGTTGATTTTCATTTAAGATAAGTGTTCTTTATGTACTTGTCTTGGTTACTGCGTGCTTTTTTTTCTATGTTAGACATGGGTTAAATTCTTGTATGTATTGCATATAAGTATTTGTTGTTATTTTGTTAATTGTTGAATGCTCATGTAAGTATAGTGATTATAGCTTATATTCGTAGTTGTGCATGGATATGACGCATGTGGTTAGTCTTTCTTGTTAAGTTATCCATGTAATTTTGGTTTTGAGTCGACAAGAAGATAATTGAGTGGTCGAGTGTGCATGAAGGTAACTGGTGTACACTAAGAGACTGGAATTTGTGTGTGCACATAAAGAATTAGATTTCGTGCATAGTGATGTTGAGGTCAATTTGTGACGTGACCTATTCTGGGGTGACTGGGTACGTTACAAATTGGTATAAGATATTTGTCAGAGTGTTTTATGGAGTAGCATGGCCAACCTGGGTGGATGAGGATGTTACAAATTGGTATCAGAGCTTTTGGTTCAACACTGGACTTGTATGGGCCAGAGGTTAACATGAATAGATGTGTGCACTAAGAATTGGTACCGAGCAGTATAGAGTTTAGTTTGCTAAAAAAACCATTGGTGTACGATATAAATTTGCGATGCGCACAAAGACAATGATGCGTGGATGTGCACACTTGAGTTTGGAATGTTAAAATCATCCAAGAAATATGAGATAAAGTATTATGACAAAATGGTGCAAAGTTTTCATGTAGTTATTGTATGAAATCACCTAACAAATCTTAATTTCCTGCACATTTTGTAGAATTTTCAATGAAAAGAGTGGGTCAGAGTCAGTGTAGAAAGTTTAAAGCATGGAATATGCACAGAGGACTTATAGTCCCAATGATGAATTTGGGGATTTGTACGCTGGTTTGGGTGCCAATGGTACACAATCCAAGGGGGAGCATATGAACTTGGTAAAAACTGTAAAAGTATTGCATAAATATGTCCAGAGTTATAAGGCCGATAATGAAAAGTTTATGAGAGCCAAGGTGCAACAAGATGACTTCAATGTCAAACTGATGCAGAACCTAAACATAATATAAAAGAATATGGATAAAGAGACAGAGACAAGTAGATCAAGAAGTCACAGGTCTCATGATGAGAAAAGAAGAGAAGAAACAAGTGTTAGTAAGCATTCTTTCAGGAAAGTGTGTAGTATTTCAAGTTCATAGCCTGTCAGAAAGTATAAGAAAAAGACTTGGGTGGATGAGCTACAGGGAGAAATGAATAAGATCAAGCCTCCTACCTTTGACGTTGTAATGTCCCCCACCTCTTAGAGAGGTGATGAGGAGACTCAGTGGCCTGGGCACCCCCACTAGGTCATAGTCTCACACTGAGGGGGGAAAAGTCAAGAAGTTAAAAGTTATATTTTTAAGTTGACTTAAAAAAGGAAAAGGATAAAGGAGTAAAAGATAACTCAACAAAAGAATAGAAGATTAACCCTGGGAGTTAACCTAACTCAACAGAGAATTAGAAGGAAACGTATAAGTAAGAGGCTGGGGTGCACCTATTATTCATTTTGGTTTTGGATTAACATTGGCTATTGCTCTTGAGCATTCAGTTTGGGGGTTTTGCTGTACAAACCCTTGTGAGAAACTCAGTGGTGAAATATCCACTCACCTTGTTCCACAACTTGGTCTCGGGGATGAAAGACTCCTCCACACCATTCTAGTCTCAGGGCTAGCTTATCAAGGGAGGTTCGATCCAGCTTATCCTGAGGGCCTGGGGCCATTCCGACAGTTGGGTTTTGTTTGCAGGGGCAAGACCATCAGTTTGAGGTCTTTTCTGGAGGGTTATCATCATTCTACATTTGTTTGCAGATTGGGACATTGTGGAGCCATAGGGGACGTCCTGTGATTCAATAAAACTCAGATCTAGGGAGATCTGCTTGAGATCTGAGCCCGAAACTTCTCTCACAGGATTCTCATAGCCCGATCTATATTCTTGGAGAGTTTCAAAGCATTTGGAGGCCTCCTTCATCAACGCTGAACCAGCTAGGGTTTCAGTCATCCAGTGGGGCACACCATTCAGTGGAGAATTCAGATCTATGGGGTTTGAGAGTGGATTTGGGAATTTGGACATCTGGGTTTTCCTTACAGTTGCCCGATCTATCATTTGGCATATTTCTTAGGATGATTGGACACTTTTGGTAGTAGGGAAGAATTATTCAGGGCTTCAACATTCTAGCAGGACGTGGCACTTTCCAGCTTGGAGGTTGAGCATTAGTACGGCTCAGATCTACTTGATTTAGTCTTCATTGTATATCCATCCTTTAGAGGCTTATTTTGTATTGTTGGGAGCATTTTGTAGCAGCTCATATCTATTGCTTGTACAACCATCTGAGGTTTATGCCAGATCGACCATCTATTGTATTGATCTTACATTGCTCATAATAAAAAGGTCAGATCTTTGCTTGTGCTTCTACATCTTGAATATATTGTGATCTCCATGTGTTGATAAATCTTGTATGCACTTAATAACTCAATAAATTAGTAGTAGTTAGTGATTCCAAGAAAGAATTTGGCTTGGGATCATTACAGACGCGGAGCATAAAAATGATGAGGATGTAGAGACATGGTTTTTGGGTATGAGAAAGTACTTCCAACTGCATAACTATTCTGCAAAGGCAGAAGGGAGAATTTATATCTATCAGTTAAAGGGAAAGACATCAATGTAGTGGGATCAATATGTGCAAGTAAATCACATTGATGAGAAGAAAGTGACTTGGAGAGAGTTCAAGAGGTATTTCCAAAATAAATACTTAACCAAGTGGTACTATGATACGAAAATGAAGGAGTTCTTCGAAATCAAGCTTGTGAGTATGACGATTGATGAGCATGAAAGAAGATTTTTAGAACTGATGAATTATGTGTCTTTTATCAAGGATGAACATGTCAAGATTCAAATATAGAGTGGGTTTCCCTCATTTATCAGTGACAAGATATAGTATGATGAACCTAAGACGTTGGAAGAAACCATAAGCCACACTAAGTGTCTTTATAAGCAACAAAAGAGAAGATTGACTTTCCAAAAGGCTTGGGAAGACACGATGAAAAGTAAGGTGGAACAAAGGAAGAAGGGAGTTAAGCCACCATTTTTCAGAAACATTGTGCAAGGATATATGACTCTTCAGGAGCCCATAATGTCAGAGATAGTGGGACAAAATTCATGGTAACAACATATGCAGTGTTGGGGTTGTGGAGAAAATCATATGCGCAGAGATTTCCCTCAAAGAGGTTATAAAGTGAGGACTATGCACAATATACAACAAGCCGCGATAGTGGAAGACATGGGTAGAAATGTGCCAATTATTTATGCCGCATTGGATAAAAAGTTGGTTGAATTTTAGTCACACATGATCGAGGTGGAAGGTAAGATTAACAACCAACCCATTGCTATTTTAATTGACTCAGGAGTTATTCATAGTTATCTATATCAAAAGTTGGTGGAAATATTCCATCTATCGAGAAACAAGCTTGGGAAACCTTGGTTGGTGCAGTTAGCTACAAGAGAAAAAAAGAAAATTAATGAGATGGTTAAGGTGTGTCCATTGGAGATGAATGAACTACACACAAAGGTCAATTTGAATATTATACCTTTGGGCTCATACAATTTCCTCATTGGTATGGATTGGTTGGATGAGCACCATGTTGTCCTAGATTGTTACAATAAGCCATTTACTTGCTTGGATGAGGAAGGAAATTTGAGGTCAGTTCAAGGAATTCCAAGAGCTATGCCTATAAAAGAAGTTTCAACTTTGTAGTTGAAGAAACACTACATGAAAGGATATCAAGTATTCACAACGCACATGAAATATAAACCTAACGATAAAGTGCCAAGTGTGGAAGATTGTGCAGTACTGAAAGAGTTTGATGACGTATTTAAAGAGATATAGGGATTGCCTTTGAAAATAGATATTGATTTCTCTATAAATATGATGCCAGGAGCAAGACCTATATCCAAGACTCCTTATAGGATAGTACGCCAAAGTTGAAGGAGTTGTATATGAAACTTGAAGATCTTCTAAAGAAGGGATATATACGCTCAAGTGTGTCGCCTTGGGGTGCGTCGGTTTTGTTCATGAAGAAGAAGGATGACACACTGAGAATTTGTATCGACTTTGGGTAGTTTAACAAGGTAACAATGACGAACAAGTATCGTTTTCCACTGATAGATTACCTATTTGATCAGCTGAGAGACACATAAATATTTTCCAAGATAGATCTTAGATCTGGATATCACTAGGTGAGGATTAAGAAAGAAGACATTAGTAAGATTGCCTTCAGAAAAAGGTATGGTCATTACGAGTTTACTGTGGTGCCATTTAGGTTGTCAAATGCACCACTTGTCTTCATGTGTTTAATGAATGGAGTTTTCAGAAGTTACTTGGATAATTTTGTCGTCGTATTTTTGGATGGCATTCTTATTCACTCAATGTTAGGATATTTAGACACTTAGGAGTTAGTTAATATCTACTTGGTCTAATGTATTTTTACGTAAAAATGTGTTTCTTAGTGTATTTCTTTAGTATGCATTAGTATGAATTTGTAGTTAGAAAATCCGATGGTCACGATATGTTCCCGACATAGAGTGATTTGATGGTTCATATTCTCCTCGATCTTAATGGTTACATTGATCCTTGGATTAACAATCGATTGGTCCATGATCTCTATTTAAAGAGCATGGAGGGTCATTTGTTGATGATTGATTGTGAGAAAATCTCTTGTAAAATATCTTTGTAATCTTTTTCTTTTACATTAATAAATTGCTCCAAGTGGCCATGTTGGATGGGGTCGTGGATGTTTCCCCATAGGGGTTTTACCATGACAAAATATCGGTGTGTTGATCATTGATATAGTTTTTTGATTGGTTACTAAAGGTGTTCTTCCTTTAATGGAATACCTGTATTGTCTAACATGGTATCCAATCCTGTTTGAAGACCCGCTCTCGTTGTAGATCAGGATTGTGAAGACAAGTTTCCTCATCTATGGTTTCTTCCATTTCTTTACATTTCTAGGATGAGAGGACCATTCCATGGCACCCGGAGCACTCGTTTCAGTTGGAAACACTTTTCGTTTCACTCGAAAAGGTTTCTGTTTTCTTAAGAAATGATTATTTCAGTCAGATTTGGAGGTATAAAGCCTGAATACGCACTTTTTAAAATTTTTGCATAGTATTATTTCGGTTTTATGTTTTTTGTTTCCAGGTTGCTACTCCTTTGGATCTCTGTATGCTCTTTTTCCCACACCCCGTGTGATCTCAAAAAATTAGAAACAGATCAGAAATGGTACATTTTCTGGGTAAGCTAACCGAGATCTAACCCTTCTTGTCATCGAGAAACAATTTTTTTTTCTTGTGTGAAAAGAGTGTTTTAGCACGCTCTCCAAGGCCGTCTTCAACAACAACAAACCCAATCATTCTTCTAAACAACACAATATGTTTTGTTAGCTCACTTGGTTAAATTTTTCCTTATTAAGTAAGAGTTCTTGAGTTCAAGTCTTTTTTTTTGTTACTTTAAAAAAAAAAATCATGCATCCATTGTAAACTATATTTCACTTTAAGTATAAAAGTGAATCACTATAAGTAGCTTTAATATTTTATTTTAAACTTATTTATTTTGCATGCAACTTTCTTTTATAAAGTAACTTCATTTTAAAAGTGATCGCTGTTTCTTTTTATAAAAGTGGGTCACTTCATAAAACAACTTATTTGTAAAAGTGAGTTTCTACTTGCCACGTGGCTCTTTGGTTACCATTTATGTTTTTTTCAAAAGGGCACAACTTTCACATTCGAAGTTCGTTTTTAGTGCCGTTTTTTTTTAAATGCACAATTTTTCAATATCTTTCCATCCATATCATCACTTTTAGTTTTTAAATCCATATTATCTGCATATTTAATATGGTTTCTTCCAGTGGTCTTTTTCTTACTAACACCAACTACTTCCAATGAAAATCCCATATGGAGGATCTATTAAGAAGTAAAGGATTGTAATGGATTAACTTGGGAAAGGAAAAAGAACCCACTGATGATGAAAAGAAAGTCAAATGGGATAATATGAATGATGAAGCACGTGGTCTAATTGGAATGTCCATCTCTCCCGATTAAAGGTTCCACCTTCAAGAAATTGATGACCCCAGTGAAACTTGGAAAAATATGGAATCTGTGTTTGGTAAAAAAAATATTAGTCAAGCACATTAGTTATAAAATTAGATATTGATTTTAATTCCAAATGATTTTTCTTACATTGAAGACTATCTATCTAAGTTTAAAATACAAGTTAGAATTTTATGTGAAGAGTGTAACATAAAGCTAGCGGAAGAGCGTTGCATCTATATTATTATTTCTAAGCTAGGTAGTGCATATTTTGCCTTTGTATCTATGTTATATACCATAAGAGAGGATTTACGGAAAGCTTATAAAAAACCCACTATTGAGTCCTTTTGTGATGCTTTGATTAGAGAGCAAGTTAGGCTTGTACAACTTGGAGTGATCATCACTGCAGAAAGATAAATCCAATAATCTCAAGAAGCAACATCATCACCACAACAACAAGAAAAACAAGGGTCCCAAACCCACTTAGACAACTTCATATCCTAATGGTGACAAAGGAGAAAAATCTAACAATAAAAAGACTGACAGACATTGCAACTTTTGTGAGAAAGATGGTCACGATGAGTCCAAATGTTTCAAGAAGATGGCAGCTTTAGAAGGAGCGGTGATGAAGCACAACATCAATATTGATTCTTCTTCTTATTCTTATTCTCATGGACATGCACTTTCTACTTCTATTTTCTCCTTCAATGCAACTTCTACTTCTTATTCTTATGAGTGGCTTATTGATTTTGAGCATATTATCATATGGCGAATGAGAAAGCCATATTTTCTACTCTAAATGAATGTAACACCAAGAAAATATTTGTTGGTGATGATGGATCTCTTAGTGTTGTAGGATCTATAATAGTTCAAGTAGATAATGGTCATTTCAATGATGCATTATGTGTTCCAAGTCTTTCCTATAACCTTCTATCAATATATCAAATCACTTATTCAGGTGAAGGTAAAACCATAGAGTTTTCACCTCACCAAGTTGTAATTAAAGATCTAAAAGATACTCAGCATGTTCTTGCAATTGGAATTGTTGATGATATTACCAGGTTGTACAAGTTTGAAAATTTTGGTTCATCATTTTTTCTATTAGTTTTTGTTGCTCATAACGATTAATTGAGCAAACTTTTGCATGAACGGTTTGGTCATCTAAACTATCACTCATTGCAACAACTATGTAATCAACAAATGGTGATTGGTCTTCCTCTTGTTCCATGTATAGATATTGTTTGTTCCGGTTGTGTTCTCGAAAAACATCATCAGGACAATTTTGAAAAACGTGCCTCTTGGCATGCCGCGAGCCCTTTGTATCTTGTTCATAGTGACTTGTGTGGTCCACTTTCTTCTCTTTCTTTTTATGGGTGCAAGTATTTCTTAACTTTCATTTATGACTTTTCCAGACGTACTTGAGTTTACTTCTTAAAACTTAAGAGCAAAGTTTTTGAAAAGTTTTTGGCTTACAAGGCCTTTGTAGAAAATCAATTTGGACATTGAATTCAAAGCTTAAGAACATATAATGGAGGTGAATATGTGAACAACAATTTTATAAGTTACTGCATTGCACAGGGCATCCAAATGCAACACACTATTCCATAAACACCACAGAAAAAATGGTGTTGTTGAGAGGAAGAACCACACATTAAAAGAAATGGGTAATTGTATGATCCAATCTAAGGGACCACTATAATGGTCCCTTAGATAGAAAATCACACTCCCACAAAGGATCTAAGAAGCCATCAACTGTGCAAATTACATAGAAAATCACACTCCCACAAAGGATCTTAAAAATATAACTCCAGAATAAGCTTGGACTAAAATTAAACCAGATGTAATTCACTTTAATGTATTTGACACTACAGTATGGGCTCACATTCCTAATGGGAAAATGAAAGCATTGCAACCTAAAAGTATGAAGTGTATATTTTTTGGTTATTCTAAAGATGTCAAAGGTTACAGAATTCTTCAACCACATTGTAATGAAATTATTATTAGAAGAGATGTTAAATTTGGTGAAAATATCTTGTCCTATGAGCCTAATTCAGTGATTGGGCCTTCTTCGTCCTATGAGCCATCTTTGAAGTTTGTGACTTCTTTTGTTCCTATTCTGGTTTATTCTTCAGATGATGACAATGAGGATGAAAACATACCTCTACTTGCTCACCTTCCTCTAGATGAGTCAATTGAACATGAAACAACACCATCACCACTGCTTCCTAGATGGGTCCATTCAACACGAGAAACAACTGGTGATCTTGTTGATGATCCGTCAAATGAACGTCAGACACGTTCATAGTTCTAGCAAGCCTCTTATCTTTTGGATAAAATTTGAGATATTAGTAATCCAGAGACATTTGCAAAAGCTTCAGGTCATCCAAATTGGGATGCAACAATGAATGAAGAGTATCGTTCTTTAATGGAAAATGATACTTGGGATCTTGTGCCTCTTCCAAAAGGAATAAAATTTTCAGATGTAAATGGGTCTACATAACTAAGTATGCATTGGATGGAAGTGTTGAAAGGCACAAGGCTTGGTTAGTTGCCAAAGTATTTTCCCAAGTTGAAGGAATTGATTGTAATGAAATATTTTCCTCTATATTCAAAATGAATTCCATCCTCCTTGTTCTTTCCCTTGCTACCTCACATAAATGGGAGGTCCGTCATATGGATGTTAAATCCACCTTATTGTATGGGGATTTACAAGAATAAATCTACACGGAACGACCTCTTGGTTATGTTCAAAATGAATCTATCCTTGTTTGTCACCTTAAAAAATCTCTTATGGTCTTAAGCAAGCTCCTCGAGCTTGGTATGCCAAAATGGACAACTTTCTTATTGACATTGGATTTTCTAGATGCCATTTTGATCATGATGTCTA
Source organism: Picea engelmannii (assembly GCA_009831015.1). Lineage (NCBI taxonomy): Eukaryota > Viridiplantae > Streptophyta > Pinopsida > Pinales > Pinaceae > Picea > Picea engelmannii. The sequence goes on from ML803712.1 coordinate 66,356, forward strand.
TCCCAAGAAAGTAGGAAGCCATCTCATAATCCTTGTCCTTTATGTTGATGACCTTATCCTTACTAGTAGTAACTCAAAAATTTTAAACCATGTGAAAACCATCCTTAAGAAGAAATTTGAAATGACAGACTTAAGATTTTTTCACTATTTCCTTGGCCTTCAAGTTTTGCAAACCAATGAAGAAATTTTTCTTTCCTAGTCTAAGTATGCTTGTGATTTTCTTCGTCGCTTTCACATGGAAGATTTTAAATGAGCCCCTTCTCCCTTCCAGTCTAGAGTCAATATTTCTTCCACCTATACTTCTCCCAAAGTTGATGCCACTTTGTATCGCCAGTTAGTTGGTAGCCTCTCACACTTGAATCATACCCATCCTAATCTTTCCTTTGTTGTTGGTCTTGTTGCCCGGTATATGAAAATACCACATAAAATGATACTTCAGTATGTCTAGGGTACAGTTTAGTTTGGGATACATTACAATTCAGGGGGGGCTCCTTTATTGGTTCATTTCACTGATTCATATTGGATCGGGGACCTTGATGATCAAAAGTCTACTATAGGTTATGTTTTCAGCCTTGGTTCAAGACCTGTTACTTGGGCCTATAAGAAACAACAGGCTATTTCAGTTTCTTTAGCAAAAAAAATGTATCGATTAGTGGTAAATGCAAGTCAAGAAGCCTTATGGATTTGACAAATCCTTTCAGAGTTTGGCTTATAGTAGCAACATCTGACTAGCCTTTGGTGCGACAATTAGAGTGTCATCAAGCTCACCAAAGACCTAGTTCAACATCATCGCAACAAACACATCAGGTACATATGCACTTCATAAAAAATATCATTCATGATCAATTAATTTGATCTAGGTGGATATCGGTGTCCACCCACCTTTTCCAATTGGCTCAAAACAATTTTCTGGCAATTTTGGTAATTTACTATTTTTAGTAGTTTTTAACTTGTGGGGCCAGTTTGAGGGCCCAAACTATTTATTTTCATGATAGAGCACCTTAATGATGGTCAAAGGCTCTGATTAATCCCCCTAAATAAATCTCCTCATCAACTCCTTTCCAACAAGATATCGTGCGCCCTAAATGAAGATCGTATGCAAAAGTTACAACCCCGGGAAGTTAATGTACTAACTTATCGCAACTGGGCCCACATGACTTTTGGAGCTTCATCTCCTAGGGTTAGGTTTTTGGATGTATAGGGTTTTAGAATTCATATTTATTGTAAAAAGGCCTTCATAGCCTTATTTTACTTATCTTCTTGCGAATGAGCGTAGCCGTCACATCTCTTCTCAAAGATAAGCTGCCACCATTCTAGCAAGCTTGTTTTTAGTCTGCATTTTACAATTTTAAGCACATTTTTCGTATTTAATAAAAGTCAAGTTTTATTGTATATTTGTTATTGTTCACTGTGTCTCTATGTTAACATTATAAATCTGTAGTTTCATTTCGTTTTTCTCATAAATTCAAATCAATGGTATGAGAGCGGTATGATCCTTGTCATTTTTAATGCATGTCCCTGACACAGTCATGGTATAGAGAGTTGGGTCTTGAAGTTGTTTCTATTGAGGACAAATTCTCTCACACACCCAAGAAACCACCCATGGCGGGTGAAAAAAAATATGATGGGACATGATATCCTTTCAAAATGTTGCTCGAGGAATCCCTTGAGTGACAAAGGAACGAGATGATGGACAACTTCACACAAATCCTTTGATGACTGCCGACAAGCGACGCATACACCTCAAGCGGAAGCGCCACCCCATTCAAGGTATAGATAAATTTTGATATTCCTATATTTTAAGGTCAAATAAATGCGGATGTCGTAGATAAATGGTTAAAGCTTCTAGAAGGGTATTTTTCTGTTCACAACTTTTTCGATAGAGAAAATATTATATTTGCGCTCCTCAAGGATGTCCTCCATGTCTAATATTGGTGGGAGACTTTCTGTGAGAAAAATTAAACAGAAGGATCCACATTATTTGCAGTTGCACCCACTTGGCATTCCTTCAGGGATGTTATTAAGGAACAATACTACCATGTTGGAAGTTATGATGACTTGTATACAAGATGGACTACACTGCGGTAGGAAAGAGACCAAACAATCCCATAGTTCACCAATGGCTTCCATACCTTGTGCACCAAGTTGGATATCAAATATTCTTAGCGACATCTAGTTTTCAAGTCCTCGAAATTCTACATAGATACATCTAGACATAAATTTATTTTTTGGACATCCCATCCTTGGACACGGCCTATCGATATGCCATCAAAATCGAGCAGAAGCTGAAACAAAAGATGCGACAATTTGGGTCAGGGAACCCCTCATAGCAGAAGTAGGGAAAGGGAATCCCTAACCCGCAGAACAAAGGACAGAGAAAATATGGGAAACCTCATGAAAACCAGTCCAAGCCGTAAGCAAAAAAGGACAATGGGAAGATGAAGAAAGATACCAGGAAGTGGTGCAACTTCCATAAGATCCCCTGACATAACACTATCGATTTTCTCTCAAAGCAGTTATTAGTGGCTAAAGTAAAAGCATTTGAATTAGATGTAGGTTCTGACTCTGATTCATAACTAGAGAAGGGGAGACAAATCATTGACGTGGAACCCAGTTCCACCATTTCTACCACCAAGATCTAGCCCAGTGAACCTAATGAGCCAAAGGAAGGTGAGCGCCTCTTTCATTCATAGATGTGGGTGAAAGGCACTCCACTACACTTCATTGCTGATAGTGGTATCTAGAAGAACCTCATCTCACCAGAGGTCATCAAGCGGATAGCCCTGTCGACAACGCCACACCCGCATCCCTACACCATTGGATGGATGACGCAGGTGCACCCTCAGGCACGTCCTTTCACAGGATCTTCTCCTTACTCGGCCCGAAGAACTCAAAGGTTCCCTACTTCCCTATCGGGAATTTTCCACACCCACAGAAATTCTCCAAAAGATCTCCCTTTGTTCTATGAGGAAATCGGACTTCGCGATTTCGCGAGTACTGTGGTCGCACACTTTGTGTCTCTCAATTCCCTGAAACCCGATGTGGGTCAATGCCAACCCTTTTCCACTCCTGTCGGGGTTTTCCCTGTCGGAATTTCGCTACTTGCGATATCGAACGCCTTGCCTCTCCGACTCCCGAACCCCGATACGCCGAACCTCTGATGCGATCGCGGGTTGACCTTTCAATGCCCGTCACCTCCGTCGGGATTTCAGAGTTTGCAAGTTCATGAATCCAAATGCAATGAGTTTCAAGACTTACCTTTCCCCGAATTCCGATACGGTGTGCCACCTGTCCTCCACCAACTCCTGTGGCCCACACACACTGTCCTTCGACTGTCGGGATATCGCGTATCGCGATATCGTGATTCCTGTTGCAATAATTTGGAGCTTCGACTCACGAAACCCCGATACACGATTGACGTGTAGATCCAACGGTCCTGGATGACTTGGATCAATTCTCTATCTTTCCTGAGCTTAAACCTTCGGAAATACACCACTGCATCTCCCCTGCACATCCACAAGATCCAATGGCTCACGATGATTCGTGAATTCTCCTCGGAGAATTCCGACCGTCCGTTCTTTTCTTGACGATTCCCACGAAATGAGTTAAGTACTCCTTCATGGAACTTGTCCTCCTATGCGTAACTTACGACGCTTCTTGCTAGCCTTCAAGGCACAATTCCTCTGCGCTGCCCTTCGACAAACTCGAAGGCCTATCCTTCCTAAGCTTTTCTCACAGCTTTAAGTCTTTAGAAAGGAAAACCCCTTTGCCCGCACTCCTTGCGGCAAACCTTCAACCACATCTAAGTGTTGAAGCTCCTTGACTCTACGCACATCTGCAGCAGCAGTCCTTCGAACTTTCCTTAGGACTTCGCAACCCTGAGACTTTTTACCTGGTCTGCGCACTCCTTGCACGGTTCCTGTGCTCAACTGCACCCTTGGGATAAATGAGAACAAAAGATAAACTACCTAAGCCTTCTGTCAACGCACTCCTTGCGGACACTTCAACTGTACTCCTTGCAGGAATCCTCTGGCTCAGATAGAGAAACAATTGAAGCTCATTCCATTATCCTTTGAGATTTCACCTTCAACATGAAATCACATACCGAGCAATAGAACAAATGCATAACAGGAAAACAAATACTCATGAGCACATCATTTAACCCACATACACAGAGAACAGACACAAAACCATGAATCTGAATCAATTTCTTCTATTAATTCAAGATCTGTACATGGGTGTTCTTCTACAGCTCTATGCTATTCTCCTGTGCTCTTCCTGCTTCAATAATCATGCTCAGGCTAATGTTACAATGATACAATGAGGGTGTCTATATTCGTTTTCCCTCCAGCTCCTAAACTGTCTAGTCTAGAATTAAAATCCTATCTATCTGCATTAACTATTTAAAATGCCGTCTATCTACTAAGGACGAGAGTGAATCGCTCAAGATCCAATACAATATACAAAGTGCACCTCATTAAATCTCCTTATTAATGTTTGCGCAACAGTTTCAAGGTGAAATTCAAAAAGAAATTGTGCTGGCTTGTCCAGCTGTCCTACGCTTCCGCGCTGGCTCGCTTGATGTGAGAGATGCTCCTGCATCAATGGCTCCGTCAAGGAAGCGATCTTCGCGTCATCCAACAATGTCGCATGTCGTATGAAATCAAGCCATTGAAAGATGAGGTATTGTGTGATGTTTCTACCCTTGAAGTTTGTGATATTATTTTGAGCCAACCTTATTTATGGAAACACCATGTTGTATATGAGTCTAGGCCTCACAATGTTATTATTACTTTGAACAGGAAATTGTACATGATACTTGAGGTAGTCCCACCTAGAGCTATTTACTTGATCTCTGCCAAGCAATGCAGGAAGGTCATTTCTCAGACTAATAAGTTTATCTTCTTCATGATTCACTCTCATAGTGAGCGAAAGGTTGCATCCACATCCATGGCCTCTGCGACCAACCTATCCATGCACCAAAAGAAAGTGGATAAGGTTGTGGAAGAATACAAAGACATATTCTCATCACCTACTGGAGTACGTCTACACTGTCAGGTCAAGCATCCCATTTAATTGACCCCTGATGCACTGCTACCAAATGGGCCAATCTATCATTGCTCTCTTCTAGAAAATGAGGAGATCAAGTGCGAGATCCAATAACTGCTCCACAAGGGGCACATCCGACCCAACACATCACCTTTTGGAATCCCAATCATGTTGGTGCAGAAGAAAGACGATACCTGGTGAATTTGCATTGATTATCGATCCATAAACAAAATCACAGTCATGAACCGGTACATGATTCCCCGAATTGACGATCTCCCTGATCAACTCAAGGGGGCCAAATATTTCAGTAAGATTTATCTGAAGTCTGGCTACCATAATGTCCCAATAGAACATACAAATGTATGAAAAACTTCATTCAAGTCAAAATAAGGTGTTGCGCCTCTTTCGTCACCTTAGTGAGAAAAATAGAGGTGCTTGCAAGCTCAGTTGGGTTTGCTGAGCAGGACAATTGCAAGGAAAAGGGTTAGAAAAAGAAATATAAAACAACAACTAAGAATTAAACTAAGAAATAAAACAACAACAAAATTTATAAACATAGGGACATAAGGACAAAATAAACAATGAGACCCATGTCACCAATGAAGGGCTGATATTAGTGAAAGAAAACACTGAGAAGCAAGGGGACTATGAGTCCCTTCTTCCTCCAAGGGAGGGCTCTTGGACCCCCACAAGTAAGCTCTTCTTACAACTTTGAAAAGGAAAATGAAAATGGTGAAAGAATTATTTGCTAATCCACTCAAGGGGTGAGATGGATTGCCCAAAGCAATGATGCAAGTATACTCTTGGCAAGGATAGAAGAGTCCTCAAGAGAATAGTGGCAGCATAACTTTGCTATGAAATTCCTTGAAAAATGAAGTGTATCCATGGCCTTTTTATAGCATTCCTTTGAGCTCTGGTTCAACTAGTTTGTAGTGTGTAAAGAGGCTAATTAGGGCATTTTTATGTCTTTGACTAGCCATCCAGTCAAATCCAGTCCAGATTTGAGTGTTAAATCAACTTGGAAGCTGAACCAGAAGTGGGTGGGAGGCCGACCACTCTCATAAATGCACCATTTCTCAGGTGCGTGGATTTTTGCGACAGCAGTCGCGCATCGTGTGCATGTGCGCGAATCTTGCATTTCTGTTTCACGCATGTGCACGCGCACCCAGTGTCTTCATAGCGCCCTTCAATTTTTCACTATTTTGTATAGTTTTTTGACCCTTTATGAATGCTTTTGTGTTAATTCAGGTCCATGGATGACTTCATAACTGTTTGACGATGCTAAATTCTTGTAACCATTTGCGGACGAAATTTCAGTGATAACAGATGCCCCCTGATGGATGAGGTTAGGAGCATACGTATAGCTGAAATCCATCAATGTTTCTTCTACTGAGAGTGCTGTTGTAAGAGAGAGAAATAGTGGGATCGTCCAAAGCGATTTGTTGGAGGAAAAAAGGAACCGGTAGAACCCAACCTTCTATGAGGTGTGTAAAAAATAAATTGTGTACAAACGAGGCAGGCATGCCCCATGCTCGTGTCATGTAACTCAAAAAGAGGAATGAAGTGTTGGTGTAGACAACTGCAACGCCCTCAGGGGCGGTCGTGATATAGGTAGAAGACAATTCTGTGGACGATCATACTCTGAATAGTAGGCAGTGACAGCTGAAGAAGTATCACAGATTCTGTGGGCATTGATAGCCCAGCCAAGTTCAGAGGTCTTCGGAAAGTAAAAGAACTAACTGCAATAGTCGCAAAGTAAGACCCACCATAACATGAGAAAGTGTTGACGTCGAATGTTATGGGGGTAAACGACAGCAGGGAGCAATTGTGGTTCTCCCTGTGCCATCTGAGATCTCTCATTGGATGGGTAATGAGAATCAAGATACTATTTCCCTTCTGGAAAACTGTGTGGATGTTGACAAAAAGGGGGACGCGACTCCCAGAAGCAAATGGCTTCGTGAAATTTACTAGGTGAGGTTAGGAAGTGGAGGAGGTACATGGACGAAGTCAAGATGTAGGAAGATTCAAGACTACCCTGGGTTGGAGTATATGTGAGATAAAAGTGGCCGCAACCGTTTAACGAGGTCGAGTGTCAGGGGGACAACAAGACAGGGGATAAGTTGTGCCAGAGGTGGGACAAGGTGAACAAACTCAGAGGGCATAGGTAAGTGGCCTGTGGGGTACTCTAAAGATATGGATGATGTCGTCAAGGGTGGATGATAAGTAGTACCCCAACCAAAGGTGACATGGGTTGCATTTGGCCAAGAAGGGAAGAAGGTCGCCAAAGGTGACGATAAAAAGGTAATGTAACTGCTGGAAACAAAAGGCGTTTGTACAATAAATAAAGAATAATTTGGGATAAGTGTACAAATACAGAAACGGGTGCCCCACAGGTGGGTTTCTATATGAGGTAGGTGAAATGAAGGGAAATTTGCAGATGGGCAAATAGATTGTGGATGAAATGGAGGGTTCATGATACTACAGAGGTGCGGTCCAAAAATAGAACCGTGAAGAGATAATCTGGGAGTTCATTGGGAAAGCTAGCAAAATGAGGAGAAGGAGTATGTGGCTGATTCACGACATGATGTAAGACTATTGGGACTCCCATCCCTAAAGGGTTTTGAAAAACAACATGAGTGTCAAAAAGCACAAAAGGGTGCTATGAATGGGATAACTCATGTGGGTAAGAGTGCTACCGGATGACAGTACCGAAGATGCAAATGGAGGTGTTGGTACTGCAGAGCCGGAAATGGGGATCCTAGAGGCAAATGTCAGAGGGTGTGACTGGAAATGTAAGTGAGATTCAGAGGGAATGACTACATGCCAGTGCTGAGTATATACCTGAAGGGGTTGTGTTGATGTATGATGACCAAGTACCTGCACACATGAAAACCAAATACTCGACGTGAAAAATATCTGAAGAGAATCGAATATATGAGCATGTATTTGATAATTTTGAATATGCGCATGCGTACCTGGTCAGGGTATGAAGAAAGGCATCCCAGGAGCTCAGGATGAAAAGAGGCCCAGGGACTATCATGATGTAGATGACGGGATGCTGATCCCGTGGCTGAAGACGGATCGAAAAATGGACGCCCGGAGCTCCCGGAATGGTGAGTGGAAGTTTGGCAAAAAGGCCTATATATAGCTGTAGGGCCCACATTGCCATCTCATTTGTACTTGTTTCTATAGTGACTGGACGAGAAGTATTCAGAGGAGATTTGGAGATTCTGGGAGGATGAGGCATTTGATAGAGGACCAACGAGCTTCAAGTTAGTGGTCTGATCATCCTGCATAGAATTAGGGTTTCATTTTTTTGGGCAGGGGCTATACAGAGGGTCGTACAGAGGGTTTGATGAGTGTGGGCCCCACGTGCATGCCTACCCCCACGTGTGCGCCTACCCACCAGATAGGCACACATGGGGGCGTTGGTCAGGGGTTAAAGGGTGCGCACTATGTGCGCGCCTGTCGGCAGCACAACTACGCATGTGTGCACGGCTATGTATTGGACAGGCACACTTTGAAGCGCGCCTACGTAGTGAACAGGCGCGCACACGTGAATGCCTGTAGAGTGAACAGGCGCGCCTGAGAGCGCACCTGTGTAGTGAACAGGCACGCACACGTGCGCGCCTATGGAGTGAATAGGCATGCACACGTGCGCGCCTATGGAGTGAACAAGCGCGCACACGTGCGTGCCTATGGAGTGAACAGGCGTGCACATGTGCGCGTCTGTGGGTTAAACAACCACGCCTTGGAGGCAAGGTTGATGGGTGTAAAACTTATCTATTTGATGTTGTTGATGGTCCATGTGGCTGAATTAGGATTGTTTTATGTGGTTGCAGGTGAGCATTGTGCACGATGCCGGTTGGTTGGCGAGAGAGGGATTGGTCCCAGCTGCGACTTTGGCAGCCTGTGGGTTGCTGAAGTTCTTTGAGTGCCCGTTGATACGGGCGCATGAGTATCTCCTGTAGTTTCTTATCCGAATGTGGATTCTGGACCTACATTGCTTCATAGTGCGGGGAGAGTAGATTGCCTTCACTGCGGTGGAGGATGTATACTTTTTGACTGGGCTCCCATTTCGGGGAACGCCCCTACCGGCGGAGCCGATATCACCGAGGGATCTGGCGCTAGCGACAGTTGGCTAGAGATACTATTCGGGGCCGAACTTTATGTCCGGTACTGTCGTGAGCATTGGGGCGATGGATGCCCCGGCGCATCGCTGCATAGCAACGATGATTGTTGAGTTTATGGGTCGCTGGCGACGCAATGGATCAGTGGTGGCCAACTGATTGTGATGGAGAGAGTGTTGGCTGGTGAGCACTTCGCCTAGGGGCTTATGCTGCATGCTAGGATGGTAGGGAAACTGGACCACTGTCGGTCCACGGATACTGGAGAGTTTGCCTTTGGGTCCATCCTGGTGGCCTGGTTTTTGGAGAGGGTGCCTATGTTGCGTCCAAGGATTTTATTTGGTGCGCCTGGGGCGTAAGAGCCGCGACTAAAGTGGTGGTCGACTGTTTTGCTTCGCCATGGTGGTGGCGAGGGAAACCACTTCTTTACTACTGAGGCGACATAGGTGTGGCGACAGATGCCACAGGTGATATTGCAGTACCCCTATGCCAGGGTTGAATTCCGGGAGGATCCAGACATGGTGTTGCTTCCAGGGGAGGTTTTTGACCATCGAGGTATGTTGATGATTTTGATATATATGTTTTTTGTTTGAGATAGCATGACATATGTATATAATATAGATGCTGATACTATTTGTTGCTTGTTTGTATGTGTAGATGTGGCACCTCTCAGAGAGCGTCGGCTTGTCAGGAGCTGGAGAGACCGCCGTGGGGAGGGCCGCGTGTTGGAGAGAGCCGTCAGCGTGAGGACATCGTGGTGCGACCAGCTGATCTGGAGAGAGCAGCGAGGAGACACTAGTTTGATGACCCTGGTACTGGGCCATCACATGTTCCTCCGACGGATGCCGGAGTATATTTTGAGGACATACGTCATTGCCTGGAGGCAGTGTTACAGGGTGTGCTTGAGGGCATGTGGTCTCGCATCCAGGATGAGGGCATCCTGGAGTAGTGTGTGGGGATTCCGCCGCCATGGTGGGCCGTGGTACAATGGGAAGCAGTAGCTGGTGCTGCGATGACCGGACGATTACCTCCAGAGTAGGAGGGACCAGTAGGGGGTGGGCAACCACTGCCTGAGGGAGGGGCAGGCGGTGGTGCTCTAGAGGCACCTTGAGTGGTGCTCTATGTATTGATGTATTTTTTGTATATATACTGGTGAGCCCATTTTGTATCGAGGTGCTTCACCGGCCTGCGGATACTTGTATTTTTGTATGTAAACATTTGGATGGCACTGTGGACCTTTTTATATATACATGAGTATACATGTTGAGATCTATGCGGTGTTTACATGTGTTTTGTTAATGTACTGATGATGTCTAATCTATATATGCTATGACAAGTTGTTTATATGTTTAGGTATTTGTAGAGGTAGCTTGATGTGATATATGCTAGTCTAACACAATATTAGCTAGGTTATCTGTAATTTGATTCAATTGTCTTGAAATATGTGTAAATGTAATGGAATCAAAATGTAGAGATAATAGTCTAACCTGTAGTTATTTGCGAAAGAGGCAAGGATCGCGTACGTGGTACACATTATTGAGCTGGAGAACGACTAGTTGAGAGTCGAGGAAGACGCGAAGGTGACGAATACGGTGATGCTAGGCATTAGCCAAGAGGCCAATGACGACAGTGTATTCGGCTTGGTTGTTGGTCGTTGAACCCAAACATATGCCGCTCGAATGGAGCATTTCATGTGAGGGGGTGTAGAGAGCCCAAACGGCCGAAGTGAGATTTTGTGTCCAACGATTGGCACCGTCGGTGTAACCGATGTGGTAGGCCGGTGGAGGAAGCATCTGTCAATAGCACAAATGAGGGTTTAGATGTGAGGGATGGAAAAAAGATTAAAAACACTATAAAAGAATTAACCTAAAGTAGAATGACTACATTTAAGCATAAAATTTCTTTAAATACAACCCGTTGACAGATTTTTTGAGAGAGAGGCCTTCGGGAGAGTCCAGGATGTATGCGCCTTTGGTGAGGCAATGTTGGATAATGTATGGGCTATGCTATAGTGACTCAAATTTTCCATGGCCAAAGGTATCATGAGCGATATCGTAAGCCAGGACGAGGTCGCCTTTGCGAAATGAGTGAAGGTTGACATGTCGATCAAAGGTAGCCTGTGATCATTTTTTAGCTGCTTCATTATTCTGTAATGAAGATCCTCGATCTTCATCTAGAGACTCTAAGTTCAGCAAGCGCTGCTCCATTGGAGTAGTGTCGGGTAATAGCTCAATTGCGGTGCATAGGGTGGGAATTTCGCACTCAATGGGAAGAGTGGCCTCAACCCCATGGACTAGATGAAATGGTGTGAAACCAGTAGTTGTTTTCACATCCGTACGGTAAGCCCATAGCGTGGAAAATAACATGTGATTCCAATTGGTCTTATGTTTATTAATCGTGCACTGTAACATGGTCTTGAGGACCTTGTTAACTGCTTCGACCTGTCCGTTAGACTGAGGGTAATGTGGTGAGGCAAACTTGTGAGAGAATCCTAACTAAGATGAGAGTTCGACGAAAATATCATTCTCGAAGTGTTTCCCGTGATCGGAAACAAGTTGGAGTGGTACTCAAAAGCGAGATATGACGTGGTTAAAGAAAAAATGCGCTACGGTGTCAGCGGTGTTGTTGAAGGTGGGCATAGCTTCTGCCCATTTGGTGAAGTAATCGACTGCGACAATAATGTATTTGTGACCATTGCTGGAGGGGGGATTAAAAGTCATGAAGTCGATGCCCCATTTACAAAAAGGGCCGACAATGATGACTGGATGGAGAAGAGCAGGTGGTGCTCGGGCTTTGTTGGCATAAAGCTGACATTTCTCACATCGTTTCACAACGTGAATGCAATCGTGAAACACGGTAGACCAAAAGTAACCTGCTCGGATAATCTTCTGAGCAGTGGATATTCCTGAAAGATGGCCCCCACATGTGCCACTGTGGCAGTCGTTCAAGACTCTATCAGCCTCGTCAATGGTCAGGCATCGACGGAGAATGGTGTCAAATCCTCGCTGGTATAGGATGTCTCCGATGAGGAGATGGTGGGGGGCCTGATGGTGAATACGGAGACAATCTTCTCGTGAAAGGTGGTTATCAAACTTTTGAGTTCGAAGGTAGACGAGGAGGTCACCATACCAAGGATCATCTAAAGTGATGTAAAAGAGGTGTTCGTCGGGAAAGTCAGTATTGACGTGGGCACTGGTGGTTTCAGAGGCGAGGGCCGTCACAAGTTCGGCGAGAACGAGGGCTTTCTTGCTCTTGGGTGTTGATAATTACAGATCGTACTCCTAAAGGATAATGATCCATCGAGAAAATTTTCCGTTAATTTGTCGACGACTGAGCAAGTATTGCATAGGGTTGGAATCTGCGACAACCTTAGTTGTGCGAAGAAGAATGTAGTGACGCAGTTTCTGGACTGCGAGGACGACTGCAAGAGCTAGTTTATCTTCATGTTTATAATTCAAGGGTGGCCCTGAGAGGTTTTTACTAACGTAATAAATGACATGCTCATGATTGTCATCCCCTAGTTGAACGAGAACTCCTGCTACTGAAATAGCTGATGATGATACGTAGAGGATATAGTCGTGATTGTAGTCAGGTGCACTGATTAAAGGGGCGTTGGAGAGTGCCAGTTTAAGATCGTCAAATGACTGTTGGGCATGTTCATCCCAGTGAAATGGGATGTCGTGACGTAGTAAGCGAAGGAAACCATGTGCGCGAATGGTGTAGTCTAGGACAAATCGTCGTAGAAATTTATCTTTGCCTTGTAGGCTATGAAGTTGACGTAAATTATGGGGAGGTGGAATTTCAGTGATAGCTTGGACTTTGAGGGGGTCCACGGTAATATCGCTTTGGGAAACGATGAAGCTGAGGAGGCACCCTGCGGTGACATAGAAAACACACTTGAGGGGATTCAAGCGGATGTTGTACTGACGACACCGTTGGAAGATGATTCACAAATCATCAAGATGTTGGGTGCATTTCTTGGATCGAGCTGTGAGATCGTCCAAGTATGCGAGGATGATATGCGCCAGATCATGAAAAATGTATGTCATAGCCCATTGGAAAGTTGCACCAGCATTCTTTAAGCCAAAAGGCATGACACGATAGGCAAAAGTACCCCAAGGGGTAGTGAATACGGTTTTGTACTGATCGGCTGGGTGAATTTAAATTTGATTATAACTAGAGAAATCTTCCATGAAGGATAGAGCCTCGTGGCCTGCGCAGTTGTCGATAATTTGATCGATGAAATGCATTAGAAAGTTGTCTTTGGGACACGCATGATTGAGATCACGAAAGTTCGTGCAGATGTGGATAGTGCCCTATTTTTTGTTAACGGGTATAGGGTTTGAAACCCATGATGTATAGGCGATGGGGCAAATGAACCCGACAGCGCGTAATTTGTCAATTTCGGCTTTGATGGCTACTGCTTTGGATGGGTGTAGCGGTCATTGTTTTTGATGAACTGGTGTAATGTCGGGCCAGGTGTCGATGCGATGTTCGACGATAGAGGGATCGAGGCTAGGAATTTCCGTGTATGACCAGGCAAAAATATCCCAATATTCCTGGAAGAGGGCTTTATAGGTGGTGATTTCTTGAGGAGTGCAAGCAGCTCCAATGGTGATTTCCTCGACGATGCCATTTTTTATGGAAATGTCGATTTTAATGGTCAGGGAAATGTTGGCCATCTTGCCTTCTTCAAAAGCATCAGGGGCAGGAATGGGCTTCTTGAACCAGTCAATAGGCCCTAATGGGATAAAATCCTTGGTTTTGACTGCGTAGATGGGGTGTTTGTTAGGAGGCATGGAGGCTTCCTGTGGAAAGAAGAGTGCGCAGTGGTGTAGTGCATCCCATGGGTAGTCAAGTTTGTTTAACTCTTCAAGTATTTCCTTGTCACAGTGGAAGTGATGGGAATACAAGGGGTCATGAAGAGTGATATTGGTGACTGTTGTCATGTGGCTACCCCTTGGTGATGAAGAAGCAGGGGGAGCAACGCAAGGAGATGGTGATGGTTCGCTCGACATAAACCAAATATTGAAGTACTGAGAAGTACCTGTGGTAGCTGGGTGTGAAATGTCCGTAGGGAAATGAGCGAGAGAGTTGGGGGGATTGGGGGGTGAATCCTCAGATAAGTCATCTAAGAACCATGGAGGCGTTGGAAGGGCCTCGGGTTCGGAAGAAATGACATGAAGAACCTCTAGTGACAAGGTAAGGTCAACTATCGACTCTGTGGGTCTGTGAAGCAAAGTCAATTGGAATTGCTTGTATTCAATGATCATAGGACACTGATATGTAAAATGATCTAATGATTCACATAGAGAGCAAGGGCATCTCATACGTTCATTGACTGAAGTGGTGACATAACGAATGTCAGTGATGTTTGTTAAGGATGACGTAACGGGACTGGGGTTTCTCTGGAAGCTTTGGCATACTGCAACTAATGTTTGCCGAAATCATGGTAATGCTGGGAAATGGTGGGTATAATGGCCATATTTTGAACATATAGCGCAAGAAAATTTGGTTCGCAACCATTTACTACTTGAATGGGGGGTGGTAGCGACAATAGTGGCGAGCGTTGAGGGAGTTTGATTGAGTGGAATCAAATTCTGTAACTCTGGTAGGGATGGGCAGTTGTTGGTTTGGTGTCCATATTTCTCACAGAGCACGCAATGGGGTTGGACGTGCGGAGGAAGTGGAGCTATGGGATCCTTCTTCTTTCTCCTGCCCCCAGCTGTGGCAGGGGGGGTAGTGAGAGGGGGTGTAGGGGATATGGTGGGAGTAAGTATGGGAATCGTCATTGGGATTCCTTCCATTTGGGCGGGAAGGGATGGTCGAGGGACCATGTCTGGTGGATGTAAATACCAAACCGGAATTGCTAACACCATATTAGGGAGGGTAAGCGTTGCGGCTACCTGGAAAGCTTCGATGCTCGGTGGGGGGTAAAAGAAGGGGATTTGAGTGATGGCTTGGGGAACTGTCTCCCAAACTAGGATATGTCCTTGGGAAGAGGTGGAATCGTGGACTAGTGGGGTTGACGAGTTCATAGGAGGCTCATGAGGGGGAAGTTCTGCGACTAATGGGACGTCAGAGATGATAGAAGCCTCCCTAAGAGGAAGGGTATCCTCGGTGTTAGTTCCATTGGATGACATGACACATACTTGATTGGAAGGATGAAGGAGCGGTGGTGCTCCATGGTAAGTTCCTAACGATGATGGATCTTTGAAAATTCCAGGACCCATCTCGATGAGTGGGTAGGTTTCAGGACTCGTATGGATGAGGGGAAGGATGTTATCGATGTTGGCAAATGGGTTAGGCTCGTAATGTGAGACTTGGTCAATGGTAACGATCTTCCCATTGTGGGGGAACATCATTGTCTGAAAGATAGAAGAGGCAACTGCCTTCATAGCGTACATGTAGCTATGACCGAACAGGATATTATAATCGAGTGGGGCATCGATAACTTCGATGTCGATGAGAATAGTCTTTCCCCCAAGTTCTATGGGGACATTTTGGAAGAGCCATTCAGGAGATGATGGTCGTCCGTGATAAGCTTGTAAGGTAATGACAGAGGGTA
The DNA here is from genome assembly GCA_009831015.1 of Picea engelmannii. Taxonomy (NCBI): domain Eukaryota; kingdom Viridiplantae; phylum Streptophyta; class Pinopsida; order Pinales; family Pinaceae; genus Picea; species Picea engelmannii. The sequence continues at coordinate 82,100 of ML803712.1, forward strand.
TGAGTTCGGGGGAACCAAGTTTCTGCCATACAGATTTGGACATGATGCATGTAGATGCACCTTCATCTATGATACATCGATGAACTGTGATGTTCTGTATTTTTACTGGGATTTGAAAAGTGACCAAGGTGGGAAGGTGAGGTTCTCCGCTGTCAAGATCAAAGGTAATGAGTCGAGTATCTGTGGGGTCGACTGCCCCCAAGGCGGAAAGTAAATATTTCCACTGAGTGGGACAAGTTTGAAGGACTTCTAAGACTGACATGGCAGCCAAGGATTGTGCTAAGTCTTCAACCAAACTATAATTATAAGCTGCCCTAGCCTATGGGTTGTGGACATTTCTACGTAATGGGATGCGAGGGATGCGAAGAGGTGGCTCTGTATTAGGGCGAGGGATCACCAATGGGGGTCCCGTCGTTGCAGGGTTTGTCTCTGGAGAGATGGGAGGAGACTCAGCAGATGCATGACACTGGCGATTACGTGTTTGCAAAAGGATTTCTTCCTCACTAGTGAGGAGGATCATGCGATCTGTTGGATTGTTGGGGTTGAGGTACAGTCCCACCTGAGGTGGGGTATGCTGTGCGTCCTGTTGGGTGTTTATCACACCTTGGTGTGGGGTAGGATTTTGTAGCACTGCAGGGGGGGTTGTTGTATGTATTGTTGTGGTGCCTACTGAGGGGCAGGCGGTGCTGGAGGGTGGTGTAGATTGCCTAAGTCTTTTAACCGTTTGAAATCAGTGATTTGGGGGCAATGATGAGTGTAATGACCGAACTCACCTCAAAGGGAAAAAGGAAAGTTGGTTTTAATAGTATTGTTATTTCTCCCTTGACGCCTATTATTATTGGCCCCCTGGGGGTTCTGATTCCCTTGGTTATGGTTGCCCCCAGTAGGTTGGTTTTGCTGGGGTTGATTCCCACCTTGACCTGGGTTGTTGTTGTTCCTGTTTCATCCTTTCTTTTTGGCATTGTTCGACAGATAGGTCGGATTTTCCGTATTCAGCTATTCGAAATTTTTATATTGCTAAATGGGAGAGGGTTGAACAAAATTCACCCCAGCATGAGGATGTGGGGGAGCCATGGGTTGTGGGGGACTAGGAAATGGAAAGTACAGATTCTGTGGTGGTAACGATTCGTAAGGTACATAGGAAGGCGTGGTGCTTTCGCTAGTACTATAAGATGAGGTAGAGGGGGTACCAGAACTTGTTTGAATAGGTGGGTGTATGGGGGGTGTCGGCGGTGGTCCATTGATGGGTGGAGGTATAGAAACAAGGTATGGTTGTTGATAAGGGGGTGGGGGGTAATAAGAAGTGCCCCCACATGCCGACGGGTATTGGGGTGTGCCATACATTGGTGGTGGTTGGGGTTGTGGACCGTGGTGAGTGGTGTTACCAATCAGTGCGTCTGCTGACTGAGACATCCCAGGTTTGTCTTGGCCAAATGGCACAAGTTTTGGGAGATCAGGAAGTACAGTGTATAAGTACCCTGACTTTGCAAAGATGAGGTCATACTGTTGAGCCTTACTGATGGCTTCCTATTCAGATTGAGGGAAGGTGGAAGCTACATCCTTATCAAGGAGAGAGACAAGTGATCTAAGAAACCAGTCAAGACACTGTTATTTGGTGGTTTCTGCTTTACACAAACTACATTGCCTATGCCACTCATGAATGTGATCAACGATATGTGTGGCTAAGGTTTGTTTGAAATTAGAGAGTAGTTATAGACCATTGTTGTGGCAGATTGGTAGTTGGAAGAAGGTCAAAAATGCTTTGGCCAAGGATTCAAAAGTCGCATGGGACCCTGATTTTTCATCTACATACCATTTGGTCGATGGGCCAGTGAGTGTGCGTTGAAATAATCGTAGTCTGATGGAATCATCCATAATGCTATTGGAAGAGCACCATAGGTGAAAAGTCATGATGTGGTTGGAAGGGTCATCACCTGCCTTCCCTTCAAACTTGGGTATGTCTGAAGGTAGTTTGGTGGGCATTGCAGGCCATGTGGGGTTATGGAATATAAGATCATTGGTGAGTTTGCTTAGATCCGGTATGTTGAGAGAGGCCAAATATGGAATCTGTAGTGGGGGGGGGAGGGTTAGCTCCAGCCATGGTGTGAGTGTGTTGTGAACCTAACCCTTGAGGGGGGCTAGATGGGTTGGTACTTCCCCCTTGAGAGGAAGTTGGTCCCCTGCCTCCGTGTAAAGGAGAGCGAGTGGACGGAGGACCTTGGGAAGTGGACCCAAGTAATGTGGAACCAAGCAAAGCTGATCCTAAGACAGTAGCACTCACAGGAGCGTGTGAAGGTGGTGCCGATGAGTGGGAAAGACCAGACACTCCCCCTAAGATAAGAGGGAGGTTTAGCAAGTGTTGGGAATGACGGGGATTCTGTGGGTCCCCTATGATGTCTGACTAGCTGAGTGAATGTGTGAAAATGATGGTGAGAGTAATAAAGAAACAAGAGCCTTTGGTTGCAAAATTTGAACTTTACACAATATATATATCCAAATCAAAATGTAGTCAGAAGTGCATCATACATAAAATGTTTTGAAAAAGAAGCATATATGTGGATAAGTGGGTTTTGTCCATGTGGGGAATAAAAAAGAAAACAAATTCTTGTGTCCTAGAAGACGTAACATCCTTTCTCTCAAATAGCACTGGACCTTCCAATAGTACTCAACATTGGGGTCTGAAGTCACCGGAAGAAAAACTAGTGAAGGATGAAATAATTGGTTATAATGAGGGGTAAAAGGGGCATATCCCGAAAGAGCTGGCGATATTTCCCAATAGCCACAAAAAATCCAATCAAGGTGCAATTGCAGCCCACAATTTCCACCTGGGTAGATGTCCTAAAATTTGGTCACTAGGTACCTCGGTCAAAGTGCGACATTTAGATTTTCGACCTAAGAAATGGGTCACGGGCTGGATCCCGTCCAAGAGGTGGGTGCCTCAAGGGGGGATACATAGAACAACCAGACCTCAGCCTTCAACCCTTCACGGGTATCTCCCTGCCTTATGGTGTTAGGAACACTTGACTTGGAGGATTTTCAGTTCCCTATTTGACAACTTCTATGGTTTTGACAATGTGAGAACCAGATAACGGGGAGTTATTTGGATGCCTATCCCCAAAATCCTAACTAAACTAAAAAATTTCTTTTGGCACCTCCTGTGGAGGAAAACTTAGTGAGTTTTTAGAAAATTTTTAGATGTAGTTGTTTTGAGAGGTTGGGGGTGTGAACCAACCTCATTGAATTAAAATGGGAGTAGATAGTTTCGTCAAGAAAAGGGTGGGGTGTTTTCAGAATTCCTTTGGAGGAAACTTACTTTGGCCTCCACATTTCAAGAAGAAGCTATGTGAGTGATACATGACTTTTGTGTGTGAGTGAAAGTGTGCCAATTTTTAGTGAATTAGGTGTCACCTTGCTGCATGTGGACTTCACTTGGTCCTTACAAGTGTTGATTACCTAATTAACTAAGTGCCTTTGGTACAACCTTGCATAATTCAAAAGTCCCTAGGAAGCTAGCATGTGGACATGTGGGTCCATTACTATCCCTTTAACTCCCTATTGTGATGTAATTTAAGAAAAGCTTTGAAACTATCCTAGATTGATCATGTGGGCATGTATGGGCCCATTACAAAACCTTTAAACTTCCCTAGTGATTTGATCTAAGAAAGCAAATTTCAACACTATCTTATCTTTGTATCATGTGGGCATGTATGGGCCCATTACAATATTAAGATGTGTTTGAAAAAATAAACTAAGATGAGTCCCAGGAAGGGTTGTTGTCCTCTCCTAAAGGTTTTAATCTTCTTAAGGGAGATGAATTTGTTTCACAATCTTTTTCTGATTCTCAAGGTCGCTTGGATGCGTGAGAGAAGAGCATACTAAGCGATTGTTATCCAACTTCTAGTCCCAATTCAAGTTAAATGTGATTAAAAATGATTTCCAACTTATATTTTGAGTCAAAACAAGCCATCCATGTGGCGAAAATGAAAGCAAAAGAGGAAATTGATTTTAACCCCCTAAGTGCCTATGTGTTTTGACTAACCCCTTTATATGAT
>ML803712.1:87920-119272 GCA_009831015.1 Picea engelmannii
AATCCCCCCGCATGGAGGGGTGTACAGTATTCTGAGGTGCATAGTCTTCATGGATTATAAACACAACTGAAAACAAATACTTATGAAACATGAAGATAATCAAGCTCCAGAACCAACAATCTTCCACTTGGAGACTGATCACAACAACTCCACTGTTTTTTTACATGTTGAACTATACTCCAACTTGGACCTGGAAAATTTCTCATCTTCACCTTCATACTTGAAGACCAACTAAAACTAAGAAAGAACTCAATTTCTGCCTGGTTACTCCCTTTGTTAACATGTCTGCAGGATTCTGGATAGTGTGTATCTTTTCCAACTTCAAATGTTCATCTTCCAAGACTGATCATATGAAATGGTACCTGAGCTATATATGCTTAGTCCTCGAATGGAAGGCTGAGTTCTTTGCTAGATGAATGGAACTCTCATTGTCACAGTACAACCTGCTATTCTCTTGCTTCTTTCCCAATTCCTCCATAAACCTCTGTAACCAAATCATTTTTTTACTAGCCTCTGTAGCAACAACATACTCAGCCTCTATTGTTGAAAGTGAAACAACCTTTTGTAGTTTTGAAATCCAAGTTACTGTTGTTCCACCTACAATAAAAACATACCCTGTGGTGCTCATCCCGCTATCCTTATCACCTACCATATTTGAATCAACATATCCCTGTAGAACATTGTATGAACCTCCAAAAATAATGCATGAGTAGAAATACCTTTCAAATACCTGAGAATCCACTTGACTGTCTCCCAATTTTCTTTAACTAGATTGTTCATATACCTACTCACAACTCCCACTACATGTGCAATATCTGGTCTTGTGCAACCATCACATACATAAAGCTGCCAACTGTTGATGAATAAGGGACCTTGTACATGTATTCTATCTCCTCCTGTGTCTTGGGACTCATTTCTTTGGTTAATTTGAAATGGCTGGCCAAAGGTGTACTAACTAGTTTTGCATTCTACATTCTAACCTCTCCAACACCTTCTCTATGTACTCACCTTGAGACAATGTCAAGTTTTGATTTTTCCTCTCTTGCTATTCTCATACCAAGGATTTTCTTTGTAGCACCCAAATCCTTCATCGCAAATGAATTAGCTAATTTCTTCTTGAGCACATTTATATCCTGCATATTACACCCTGCAACAATCATGTCATCTACATACAATAGAAAGATAATAAAGCTTCCTTTTCTAGCCTTTTAAAATAAACACAATGATTAGAATGACATCTACTATAACCTTGTTCTATCATAAACATGTCAAACTTAAAATACCATTGCCTTGGAGATTTCCTTAGGCCATATAAACTCTTCTTGAACCTGCATGCCAAATTTTCCTTCCCTTTGACCTCATAACCCTATGGTTGCTGCATATAAATCTCTTTCTCCAAATCCCATGGAGAAAAGTTGTTTTTACATCTAACTGTTCAATATGTAAATATTCTACTGCCACAAGGCTTAAAATTGTCCTAATTGAAGTCATTTTAACAAGAGAAAATGTTTCATCAAAATATATACCTTTATTTTGTGCAAACCCCTTTACAACAAGTCTAGCCTCGTGCCTCTTTTTTACTCCATCTTATTCCTTCAACTTGTAAACCCATTTATTCTACAATGCTCTTTTTCTTGCAGGAAACTGAACCAAATCCCAAGTCTGGTTATTTACCAGAGAATCCATTTCCTCTTTCATGCCTTGCTCCCACTTCTTTTTAGTGTCTACCTGCATTACCTCTTCATAACATTCTGGTTCACAAGAATCAATCAACAATAAATAATACAATGAAGGAGAGTATTGTTCAGGGGGTCTACTTAACCTAGTAGATATTCTAACAATAGTTGCAGTTGTTTGAGGTACCTATTTCTTCTATTGTTGTACATTTTTATTTTCTGGTACCTTTGGATTTTTTTTTCTCAGTGATCTCATCAAGCACTGTGTATTCTGGTTTTTCTTTTTCCTGTTTCTTTCCCTGCAATTGATCATTGTACATGACATTCTCATTGAATATGACATCTCTAATCCTAATGATTTTTTGATTTTCATAATCCCATAATCTATAACCAAAATCATTAACATCATATCTAATAAAAGTAAACTTCTTGGATTTTTCCTCAAGCTTTGTTCTATTTTCTTTATCAATATGGACAAATGCTTCACAACTGAAAGTCTTCAAAAAAGAATAGTTTACCTTTTCACCTGTCCATGCCTCCTCTGGAATTCCACCATCCAAAGATCTTGAAGGTCCTCTTTTTATTAAGTAAACAACAATATCTACATCATCTACCTAGAACTATAAGGGAAAACCAACATGCAATCTCATACTCCTTGCATGCTCCATGATTGTCCTATTCATCTTTTTTGACACACCATTTTCTTATGGTGTTCCTCAAAATTTCTTCTCTCTACGAATACCATGGTATTATTAGTAATCATCAAACTCGCTGCAATATTCACCTCCATTTTCTGATTTGAGACACTTCAATGTTTTTCTTGTCTCATTCTCAACCAAGGATTTCCATTTCTTAAAAGTATAAAAAACAACATATTTTTGTCGAATGCAATAAACCCAAGTTTTTCTAGTAGCATCATCAATAAAAGTAGCATAATATCGAGATCCACCAAGAGATGATACATGAGATGGTACCCATACATATGTATGCACAAGCTCTAACATTTCACTCTTCTTTTCTTTTCCGACTCTGAGAAATCTGAATCTCTTATGTTTTCCATAAACATAATGCTCACATAAATCCAAATCAATTTATTTAATATTTGGCAACAAATTTCTTTTGTGAAGTATCTGCATCTCCTTCTCACTCATGTGTCCAAGCCTATGATTCCACAATGTTGTATCCACTACTATAGAATCTATATATATATATGTAAGAGTCAATATTACCAGTACATAAATTCAATGTGCCTACCTTCTCTCCTTTTTCTATCACCAATGATCCTTTGGTGACCTTCCACATCTTATCTGTAAATATGGATATACAACCTTCACTTGCCAAATTATCTATTGAAATTAGGTTTTTCCTTATATATGGAACATGTCTTACCCCTTTCAACAACCATTGGTTTCCATTCCTTTGATTTATTTTTACCTTTCCCATTCCAACAATTTTTCATGGTACATCATCACCCAAATGAACCTATCCAAAATGACCTTGAACATAATCTAGAAAATGTTTCCTATGGGGTGTGGCATGAAATGAAGCCCCTGAATCTACCACTCAAGACTCAGAACTATTATCTACAAAAAAAATCAAAGCATCTTGTAACACATCACCTGTTACATTTGCTTCCTAATTTTTCTCCTTCTATCCATCTCTTTGTTTCTTTGGAGATCTACAGTCTTTCTTCAGATGTCTGTTCTTCCCACAATTCCAGAACTCTATCTTTCCTAGTGTGGATTTGGATCCTCCCTTCCTAGAATTCTCGTGGTTCCTTGATCCCTTTCCTCTATTATTTTGTCTTCCCCTGTTCTCCATGTTTAACGCATTACCTGATGTCTCACCTGTGCTTTTCTACCACATTTCATCTCTAAGGATAACACCAACGACATCATCAAATTTTAAATTGTTTGAATCAGAGACAGAGTTACTTACATCCATTACCAAGGTGTTCCAACTTTCTGACAATGAGCAAAAGATTAGAAGAGCCATGACCTCATCATCAAAGTCCACTTTTACAGAACTTAGCTGATTAGTAACCGTATTAAATTCATTTAAATGATTTGCAACATACCCACCTTATGAAATCTTCATATTAAATAATCTCTTCATTAGAAATAACTTATTGGACACCGAGGGTTTTTCATATAGTTTAGCCAATGTGTCCATCAACTCCTTCATTGTCTTTTCTTTCAAAATATTGAAAGGAAACGACGCTTCCAGGCTTAGCCGTATCGTTCCTAGTACCTTTCTGTCAAGAACCTCCCATTCTTTATCCTTCATGGCGGTTGAATATTTTCTATTCCACCCAATGGTAGGAATAGGTCCTTATGATATAAATAATATTCCATAATTGGTAGTTTTTGTCGTTAAATTTTTCGACTGATCCGTAGGATCTTTTAATGACTATGGTTGAGTTTTAATTTTTCATGCGTTAATTAACTATTTGAGAAACTTAGTGAAAGAATGAGGAAAGAAGATGAATTATGACAACCATATACACATTTGTAGATCTGAAATGAAATAATAGACAGCAAACCATAACATGCAAATTGATAACGGAGTTCGACACAACTTTGCCTACGTCTCCGGGCCTTTGTCTCCGTGGGGGAGGCTTCTTTATTTCTACTCAAAAGCTCAAAAATACATCTCTGCAATGCCAAATGGCTACACTATTGATCTGGTCATGTTCGTCTAGATCTCTAGAACCCTGCAAAGAAAACGACACGCAAAACGGACGTCCGGAGCTCCTAGAAATGACCCGACAGTGTCTGCTCCTCAATATCTTCCCTGCATAAAAATGGCTTTGGCTTGGCTTCTCTTCAGCATAACTCTACTCTGACTGACCTCCATGGCCTCAAGTAGGCCTGGTTTTTATATATCTGAAGTTGGTTATCCATCCCCAACTTGCTCCCAAAATTTGGGCTTCAAAAATGCCCAATATCTCCCAAAAATGGAGAAAATCAATTAATATCAGGCTTATTAACAATAAATTTCCAAAAACTTTGGCATAAAACCCACTTTGCAATAAAATTAGGCATAATCCCCCCAAACTGGCGCACGCCCCCTAAACTTGGTCGTATGGAAGGACATGTGGCCAAGTGCCAGCCCAAAGGGATGTGCGCTGGCCCCCTTTCCGAATCCCATGGTCGCATGCGCCATTCCATAGGACCACATCCTATCTACGTGCCCCAACTGCTGGCTATAGCCTCGGGTCTTATGGCTCTGCATATATCCATGGCTAACATAAATATACTCCCGCGCCCCTTTTGTGGCTATAGCCCCGGTCCTGTGGGATCCGCCTGGGATCCGGGGGCTAAGCCCTATCCACCAACAGTCCCGAGCCGGTTAAACCCCCCGCTCTGTGGTCATGTGCTGTTGTAGGTTGAACCGTGGGCTGGGGCTTAGCCCCAACCCCTTTCCACCCTCCATAATATACATATCAACTTTATATAAATTAATATACATTTGTTTAAACAAGTGATACATGGGATACGTGGGCGCATTGGTGTTGGGTCATATGTGAAAGCGCTTAGGCTTGGTGGTTGGTTGTGGGTTCAAAACCCATGACCACAATACATTTTTGGAAATTTACACACATTGCCGACAAGGTGACTGGGTGCCACGTGGCTGCCCATGACTGGGCCACATGGCACCTCCCCATTTGATGAACTAATGCCACTTGTCAACCATTGACTGGTCCAGTTGCCTGCCACATGTCTGCCCTGTCAGCGAACCTACCCAATCACCATCAGCCAGAGAGTTCCACGTCATATCTTGCATAGTCAGCATGCTGATGTCATGCTGACATCAGCATTGACTTTTTGACCAGTTGACCTTTGACTTTTTACCTGTTTGGGCTTCCGATCAGAACGCGATAACTTTCGCATACGGAGCCCGTTTGACGAAGTAAATATATGGACGGAATCAGGAAGACGAGACAAACGCAATGGCATTGGTTTCATCAAATTTTGAGCACTTTCATTTTTGAGCATTTTTAAACCCTGTTAGGCTTCTAGATCCAATTCCAGATCACACCTCCCCACAAAATGACCTTTTGGTCCCCAAAAGGTTACTGACCAGTCAACAAGCTCGAGATAGGCCACCCGGCTTGTCCGCTGTCTTTGAACTCTGTCCTATGCACCTGTCTCATCAAGATCAACTGTAACACAATCATGACAACTGACGGTATATTGTTAGCCATTTGAACCCTGTTACATCTTACTGAAGCCACTATCATCCATGTAGAAAACATTACTAATGACAGTATCAAAAAGACGACTGCAAATGAGCTGATATAATTGAAATATCTACACGACATGAGCTTATCTTGAAGCAACTTATGATTGATTTTCCATTCAACAACCATGTCTTGTTCTTGCTTAAGATCAATTACTTCATTTGAAACAATTATTGGTTTATTGCTTTCTTGCACTGCCTTCTTTAATTGTTCCATTGTTTGAAGTGTTGTATTTGCTTTAACATGATGAGCATGAACTACATAATCTTGACCTGCTTTAGTGAATTGATATTGATTCTTTGTCCTGTAGAAGATTGCCTTACGATCATATAAATATGGACTACCTAAGACCATTCCACATTCTCTTAATGACACAACATCACAAGTTACTTCGTCCACATACTTAGATGAAATTGCAAATTTGATTGTGCACTGCTTTGTTATGTGCATTTGATGATGATTGCTTATCCATTTAAGTGTGTAAGGCTTATGATGTAGTTGTGTTTTTAATCCCAATTGCTTAACAAATTCTTCTGATATTAGATTAGATTGAGATCCACTGTCGATTATTGTGTCTATCTTAGTGTGTCGCATGATTACCCTTATATGAAACAACTTGCTTCTACAATCAATGTCTTCACCATTTTTACCTGTCATACCAACCAATGAGATCTTTGACTCATCACCTGAATCCGATCCCAAGTCTGTGGGTTTAGATGTCGTTGCCACTGTTTGCACTCCCTTCTTTTCTTTGAACCACTTTGGCCTCTTCTCGGGATGCAACTGCCAACATCTATCCTCATCATGTCCCTCTTTCTTGCAATGCTTGCAAGTGGGCTTTCCTTCCTTCCTTGTCACTGCATTTGCATTCTTGCCATGCCTTTTCCTCTTGTCCTCTTTCCTTGAAGACGATGATTCCCCTGACACACCTACTTTCCCTGCTTCAATATATGTAGCTTGAATAGAAACCTCATCAAGGTTAGTGGGTCCAAACATAAAAATAGTGTTTCTAATATGCGCAGGTAAACCTCCTATATACTTCATAAGAGTTTCTTGTGTTTGCAAAGGAATGTCTAACATTAATGCCATTTTTTGAAATTCATCGGTGTATTCTTGCACTGTTTGTCCTTTTCTTAGTTTTAAAGATTGCCATTCAATTATTGTTTTTTCTTTATAACCCAAAGGATATAATTGTTTCCTAAGTGCATAAATGAAACTCTTCCATGATGGAAATACATTACCCACATGTTGTGTTCCCTTTTGCAGCTTTCTTTTCCACCAGATAAGATATGTACCTGCAAGCCTCAAAGATGCCAACTTGATTTGTGTGGCCTCATCCTTGATCTGTTGCACACTGCAGTATACCTCCATTTTCCTGATCCAATTGTCAAGTTTTTCTGCATTTACTTCACCGTCATTTATGGGCAACTCAAATTTTACATCAAGTTTTAACAATGGCATTTCATTTTTATTCTTATAAACATTTTTCTTCTCATTAGATTTAGAACTTGAACTTGAAGAAGAAGGAGAAGAAGGAGGTGTTGATGGAGGTGAAGGAGGAATGTGAGGATGGTCCTCTTCCTCTTCACTTTTTCCCTTTGAAGATCCACCCAAAACTGGTTGCTTTCGTTCTAAGTAATCTTCGTACAAAACTTTCACCATCTCCGACATAGCAAGGAATGTTTTCCGGAATTCTTTCTCATCTTGAGAAATCCCTTCTTCCGATGCCATCTTCTCGCTATGAGAAGCTCTCTTTATCAATCCAATTAATGGATTCTCTGCAACAAGCTCGCCTTCACCATGCTGTAGCTTTTCCCTGGTTAACATGCAAAACTCAAATCCAAATGTCAACTAGTTCTGATACCACTTGATCCGTAGGATCTTTTAATGACTATGGTTGAGTTTTAATTTTGCATGCGTTAATTAACCATTTGAGAAACTTAGTGAAAGAATGAGGAAAGAAGAGGAATTATGACAACCATATACACATTTTTAGATCTGAAATGAAATAATAGACAACAAACCATAACACGCAGATTGATAACGGAGTTCGGCACAACTTTGCCTATGTCTCCGGGCCTTTGTCTCTGTGGGGGAGGATTCTTTATTTATTTTCAAAAGCTCAAAAATACATCGCTGCAATGCCAAATGGCTACAAGACTGATCTGGTCATGTTCATCCAGATCTCTAGAACTTTGCAAAGAAAACAACACGCAAAACGGATGTCCGGAGCTCCCAGAAATGACCCGACAACGTTTGCTCCTCAATATCTTCCCTGCATAAAAATGGCTTTGGCTTGGCTTCTCTTCAGCATAACTCTTCTCTGACTGACCTCCATGGCCTCAAACAGGCCTAGTTTTTATAGATCTAAAGTTGGTTATCCATCCCCAACTTCCTCCCAAAATTTGGGCTCCAAAATTGCCCAATATCTCCAAAAAATGGAGAAAATCAATTAATATCAGGCTTATTAACAATAAAATTCCAAAAACTTTGGCATAAAACCCACTTTGCAATAAAATTAGGCATAATCCCCCCAAACTGGTGCGCACCCCCTAAACTCGGTCGTATGGAAGGACATGTTGCCAAGCGCCAGCCCCCTTTCCGAATCCCATGGTCGCATGCGCCATTCCATAGGACCGCATCCTATCTACGCACCCCAACTGCTGGCTGTAGCCCCAAGTCTTATGGCTCTGCATATATCCATGGCTAACATAAATATACTCCCGTGCCCCTTTTGTGGCTGTAGCCCCGGTCCTGTGGGATCCGCCCGGGATCCGGGGGCTAAGCCCTATCCACCAATAGTCCCGCGCCGGTTAAACCCCCCGCTCTGTGGTCATGTGCTATTGTAGGTTGAACCGTGGGCTGGGGCTTAGCCCCAGCCCCTTTTTTCCCTCCATAATATACATATCAACTTTATATAAATTAATATACATTTGTTTAAACAAGTGATACGTGGGCGCATTGGTGTTGGGTCATATGTGAAAGCGCTTAGGCTTGGTGGTTGGTTGTGGGTTCAAAACCCATTACCACAATACATTTTTGGAAATTTCCACACACTGCCGACAAGGTGACTGGGTGCCACGTGGCTGCCCATGACTGGGTCGCGTGGCACCTCCCCATTTGATGAACTAATGCCACTTGTCAACCATTGACTGGTCCAGTTGCCTGCCACATGTCTGCCTTGTCAGCGAACCTGCCTAATCACCATCATCCAGAGAGTGCCACGTCATCTCCTGCACAGTCAGCATGCTGATGTCATGCTGACATCAGCATTGACTTTTTGACCAGTTGACCTTTGACTTTTTACCTGTTTGGGATTTCGATCAGAACGCGATAACTTTTGCATACGGAGCCCGTTTGACGAAGTAAATATATGGCCGGAATCAGGAAGACGAGATGAACGTAATGGCATTGGTTTTGTCGGATTCTGAGCACTTTCATTTTTGAGCATTTTTAAACCTTGTTAGGCTTCTGGATCCAATTCTGGATCATCGACCCTAAAATTTTCGTCTTCCGCCATTTCTTCCACTCGAACCAGGAACCCTCTTTTTCTACGAGTTACCTTTTTATCTGATACCAGTTGTTAGAAAAATAGGATAGCGGAGTAATAAAATAAAAAAAAATGTGAAAATAAAACACAGAAGATACACAATACAATAGAGACACAGATATACGTGGTTCACCCAGTGTGGGATACATCCACCAGAGAAATTGCTAGGTCGTTCATTTTTTATTATCCAACAAATGAAGGGATACAACCTACAACACACCCGCTGTAACTTCCTCTTCTTTCTCTGATAGTCTCCTCTCTCAGAATACATTATTCGTCATGATACATAGCCGCAATACAATTCCCTCATAAAAGAGGGTTGACTTATAGGAAAAAACCCTAACATAAATTCTACCATCATATCTGCAACCTTATAATGAACGTTCTATATTTACTATGAAATTACAATATACATTTACAAGGAAAATTTTCCTTCGAGGGCTTCGCCCCCGAACCCCTGCTGGGGTCCTACTTTCCCCCAAACCCCACAACCAGGGGTATGAGCTCCTCAGACCCTATAGGGGGGGAAATCCCCCCCACGTGGAGGGGTGTACATTATTCATGGGGTATAAACATGGTTGAAAATAAAGACCTATGAAACATGAATATAATCAGGCGCCACAACCAACATCAACAGATTCTACACACTCTGCGACAACGCAAGCTATATGACAACTTGGAAAATTTATCCTTCTGCATGGACATGGTCCAATACCTAGGCTACACTGTTGATGCGCATGGTTTGCATGTTGATCCAGACAAGATCCATGTCATCCATGACTGGCCAGCCCCAACCATTCTCACTGAGCTTCAAATCTTCTTATGCATTTCCAATTTCTATCGAAGGTTTGTGTTGGGATTCTCCCATATTGCATGGGCCCTCAGGAAAATAACCAGAGTTCGTGGTAAGGAAAAAATTGTCTGGGGTTTGTCCCAACAGAAAGTGTTCGATGATATGAAGAAACACTTGTGTTCATCACCAGTGCTCTCATTACCTGACCTGCAACAACCCTTTGAGATCGAGACATATGCTTCATACTGTGTTGTGGGCACATTCCTCACTTAGCATGACCACCCCATGGCCTATCATAGTGATACACTATCATATGTTGTTTGTAAGTACCCTACTTACGACAAAGAAATGTACTACATTGTGTAACCCTGCTGCCAGTGGAGGCATTATATTCTCGGGAAGGAGACAATCATCCACACTGATCATAAGCCACTGCAGTTCATGCAGACACAAGGAAACTTGCAGAATGACTGCCATGAGAAGTGGTCGACATATTTGATGAAATTTCACATCAAAATCAAGTATAAAATAGGAAGTACCAATCGAGTTGCTGATTTCCTTAGTCGAACTCTAGTCACGACACTCACCACAGTGATAGAATTTTTTGTCTATGAGACCCCAGGTGGCTGCACCTCTAAGAGAGGAATCACGACTTTGCCAACACCTACCAAATGTTGGGAACCGATACAACTGTCAATGATTTCCATATTTAGGATGGGCTGTTGTGCCATCTGGGCCATCTTTGCATTCCATTAAGTGAGCAAGCGAAGCTGATTTCGGAATACCACTACAGTCGGGTGGCAACACACTTCAGTATGGAAAATATAGTGGCAGTGTTGCAGTGACATTTCTACTGGTTGAAACTTTGATAGGATATCAACAAGTATATCTGGTCTTGCACTGCCTGTGCTATTGCCTAATCGACCATCAAGAAACAAGACCTTTACACTCATCTACCTGCTCTTGACAGGCCCTGTTAATCCATATTAATGGACTACATGTTGGGCCTCCCTTCCACCAGGTGGGGAAATGACTGTGGTTTTTTGGTTGTTGATCGCTTTTCCAAGATGACAATTTTGGCCACCTGCAATAAGAGCATCACGATGAAGGACACTGCCAAGATTTTCTTTGAATGAGTGTGGGCACACTTTGGGATCCCACAAACCATTATCTCATATCTGGACATCCGGTTCCTCAGTGGATTCTGGTCGAGCCTCTAGTCACTGTTGGACACCAAGCTCAACAAGTCCACTGCCTTCCACCCCCAAATCGATGGCCAAACTGAGGTCATCAACCAGATGATCATGCACATCCTACACATGCATAATTCCAAGCACCATCACACCTGGGATGAGAGTCTTCCCTATGTTCAACACAACTAGAATAGAGACATACATATCTCAACCAGCCACAAAACCTTTCAGGTAGGGTTGGGATTTCAACCATTGGGTCCCATGGATGTTGCACTACCCCTTGTGGCTGTTGGATCATGTTGTCATTGATCCCAATGGTTTGATTATTTGGGAGATTATTGGATCATGTGTCATTGATGCAAATGGTTTGATTTATTAATGCCATTGATTGATGTCAAGTAATTGATTGATTGATGATTGATGAACAATGTATATGTATTATCCTTGATGAGAATGATAGATGTCAAAGTGGAAACTAATTGATAAAGATGGATCATTGATATGATGTATAGATGAAGATGGATCAATGAGTTTTCATTGATACATGATGATGCATAGTTTGTTTGATGAAAATATGACTCATTATTGTCTTATCATGATTGAGAAGGTGCACAAATGGATGAACTCCAAAGTGGTCCCCTTATGGTGAAATCCCTCACGGAAAGACGCTTTGTGGTTGAGTTTTGTTTGAGAGGACCCATGCTTGTATGTGGAATAATGAGATGAATATCAATGAAGTTGTTGGTGAAACTATCCTAGATGGATAGTGCTTGTCATGCCATTTCTGGTGGTATGTGGAATGCCACATAACTCCTCACGGTTTGAGAGTTATGGCCTTATGAAGTTGGAGGACCCCCATATGAAGACTTGAAGCCCCCAAGGTCAAAAAAGTCAAAGTGACCTAAAAGAAGAAATCATTATTTAAATGATAAAGAAGTGAGGAAATCAATAAGGAATATTTAAATGATAAAATATTGGAGAACTTTCTATTTATGGAAAGTGGTTAACCCTAAAATAAGGAAAATGGGTTAAGTGACCTAGAGGATGAAAGTATAAATAAGATAGCTATGATCTCTTGTAGATCATCCCTTTTGTGGATCAATGGAGAGATTCTTGTGAGATTATCTTGTGGAGTATTGATGGAGAGCTTGTTGTGAGAGGATATTTGGTGTGGATCTCTTGAGCATGATTGAAGATCTATTCTGAGGAAGAGAGAGAGAGGAGGATCTCATGGATGCATCAAAGTTTTGGAAATGTCGGAGATATTGACGAAAAAAGTCTCAGAGCTTTAGAAACCCTAGTTTTTGAGGTACACGTGGGATGTAATGGGCCAGGACACGTACACACGCGGGTTGTATGAGGACATGGCGCGTACAGTGGATGGAATGATGAATACTTGTGTTTGAGCTGGCGCCAAGCTCTTGGATGATTAGGCAAGTTCTATATTTGCATTCTATGGGATCAGATCTATCACTGAGACACTGGTATGGTTACATTATTGTACTAATGGATACTATTGTTTGATGTGTTGTGAATGCTTAGGGCATTCTTGGTATGGATTATATGATATGGTTTAGTTTGGATGATTTTGTTGATGGAGTGATCAATACTCTTGTGATTCAGTTGTGACATGATTGCTATGGAATACTAGCTGTTTATACATGATCGAGATAGCATTCATATTGATTTTTTGTGGAGCATGAGCAAGATATTAAAGAGCTTGGATGTGTTGTGACTTGATGATGGTCAGATTGGACAGTGAGAGACAAAAGAGAATGATTTATTGATTGCAAATATTCTGAGTTGATCTTGAAGGAAAAGCCCTAACAACTCAGAAGGTATACATAGGTTGTTGTATACACTGACCGCGTGCATACACGGGCTGTAGTGAGCTAGGGCGCGTGCACACGCTGGCTGCACTACTGACAGGTCACGTACCTGTTAACAGATTGATATCTATTAAGGATTGTTGCCTCATCTCAGTTGGTGCTGAGGGTGTAAGCTGAGTCTTGCATTATAGAGTTGGTGCTCTTGTAGAGTTGTACTCTATTCAATTGTTGTTGATAAACCCTGGATTGTTGTCCATAATAAAAAGAAAAATTGTACATACATATTGTGTTCTTTTTGTTCCTTGTAGTGATGACTTGGTGATGATATATTGCTGATATATATTGCTGATATATGTTGCTGATATATGTTCTCATCTAATTGGTTATAAATGACAACAATGGGTAATGAATAAATGTTGGATGTTAACTAAGGAGTTTTTGTAAAGAGGGAAGCTTTTGGGAAAAATATCCCCACACTCATTCACCCCCCCTATAAGTGTGGTAGGTGTGTCCAACAATTGGTAAGAGCCTTCACTACAAGCCTTAAAAAGCTTGAAGGAAACCCATAGACACACAAATGGATGATGAAGTTCCAATCCTTGATGAGGAAGACTATTCTACTTGGAGAATAGAGATGATATTATATTTGAAGACTATGGGAACAACTATTTGGAAGGCAACCATTGGTGGATCAGTTCCATTGAAGAACAAGTCAAAGTTTGCAGCTCAAAGGGAAGGAAAAAAGAATGATGCATTGGCTCTCAAGACCATTCTTAGTGGACTCTCAAGCCCTATCAAAGAGAGCATGGGACAATGCACTTCTTCCAAGGATCTATGGCTAAAGCTAGAGGAGATATATCAAAGCAAGAAGGAGAAGGAAGATATTGAAGATCACTCCATCAAGATCACTAAAGGTAAAAAATCTCCAAAAAATCTTGAATGCATTATTTCTAAATGTGATTTTGAAAACATTTCAAGTGAAGATAAAGAATCAAGTGATGATAGCACAAAGGAAGATCTTGAAGACATTTCAAATGAAGGCAAAGAATTATGTGTTGATGTTGGCAAAAAGGAAGATCGTGAAGATATTTCAAATGAAGGTAAAGAACCCTCAAAAACCCTTGATTGCAATGATGATGATGAATTTTTCTCTACGAGTGAAGAAGAAGATGTAGAAACAGTTTGTGTAAAGTTTGATGGTATTTATCCTATGAAAAGAATAGAAGAAAATCTATTACAACTTCAAAAGGAAGTTGAAGAGGGTTTATATAGATATAGAAGTGATCATTATTATATAGACTATAACTATCTTTCGGATAACACTAAGAATATTCTTAGGAGGAGTCTAAGGAACATTTTGAAGTTAAAAGAAATGATCAAGGAACAAGAAGAGAGAAATAAGACTCAATTAGAAGAAAAGGAAGAAGAGATCACAAGACTAAAGAATGGAAAAGAAGATATAATTGTAGATGATGATATTAGCAAAAGTTTTGAAACCATTGTCCATCTCAAAACCCAAATTGAAGAAGCCAAAAGAATAGAGGATTTATTGAAGATTCAATTAAATAGAAAGGAAGAATCATGTTGTAAGTTAGAAGATGAAATTGTTGTCCTTAGAAAGAAGGTGGAAAATTCAAACAAATTCTTGAATATCTCACTAATCTTGGATGCGATCTTGAAAAGTCAAAGATCATCATGTGATAAATTAGGTCTTGGATATAAAGGAGAAGATACACATGCTGAATCAAGCACCTCAAAGAATCATGAGGTAAGTCCATCAAAGAAGGAAGACAATGTTGCAAAGAAACCATCTACATAAGGCAAAGAAAATTTCAAAAGAACAAAACAAGGAAGACATCAAGAATCTATTCTTGGGACACCAAAGCAAAGTATGAAAGTATTTTTCATGGGTATTCTTATTCATGTAATGGATATGGTCACAAAGATTTTGAATGTAGATATTATGAAATGAGATATAATTGAAGATTCTATAACACCACAAGGTGTTGGAGATGTGATCAAGTAGGACATATTGCTATTCACTGTAACTCCATGAGATGCTACAGCTATAGTGGATTTGGCCACAAATCCTAGGAGTGATGGAACACAAGAAGAAAGTCCACGATGAGGACTTCAAATAGCATGGCTAGAAGAATGAATGAAGTAAGAAAGGGAGACATATTTGAAAAGATGGATGCTCAGAGATCAAGTTTGGAGAAGTAGGAACCTCTACAGAAGTGGGTGAAGAAGACATAACAACTAGAATAGGATGGAAGACTGAAGGGAAGTTCAAAAGTGTCATCTACTGAGGCATACACGGGTGGCAGTGGTATCAGTCACGTACATACACATACACATGCTGACCTTTTGAGGCATACACGGGTGGCAGTGGTATAGGTCGCATACACACACATTTTGTTGTGCAGCAAGTCACGTATATGTGGTGAAGCCTAAGGAAAAGGGCTATGCACATGGGTTGTAGCTTGATATGATGGTATAACTTTGTGTTGCAGGGTCTGACATTGTTTATTGCAGGTTCTAACACTGTTTGCTGCAGGTTTTCATGGTTCTAAGTTATATCACACAAGGTTATGATATAAAACAAATCTTGGGTGCATGGCACTAACCCATGAGTATGGATTGATGTTGATCAAATGCTCATCTATTGGATTATGTAAAATAATCTGTTGGGGTACATGGCTAGTACATAATTGAAGTTTCATTGATATATTTTATGATGTATTATTGGAAGCATATGGTATTGTTGGATATCATGGTGCATGCATTTTGCATGTGGTTGGACTACATATTGGGACATGTAGTTGGTGAGTTGAGTTGATAATCATGTTGTACATCATTGGGGAGTCATAGCTTGTTGATGCATGGTTGATATACTTGCTTGGTGCAAGTGATGATGCATGATGGTACACTCATAGATGGTATTGTTGATAGATGCACATGTTGGCATATTGGTAGATGCACATGGTTGGCATATTGGTGGATGCACATGGTTGTCATATTGGTAGATGCACATGTTGGAATATTGATAGAGGCATATGGTTGATACATTCCATGGATGATATCTTTTTGCACATGGTTGATGTACACGGTTGTTGTGCATTGTGGGCACATTTTGGTACATGATGTACTTGGTTGATATATTGTTCATGATTCTTTATTTTTATTATTGACATTCATGATGCATGGTATGGAAAAATTTTGATGCATGAACAGGTCCAAGGATCGTCATATGGTAGCATATTGTTCATCTTGCAGACTAGATTAGGGGAGACATACCCTTAGGGGGAGTCATTCTTCTTCCCATGATTCTAGGAGGAGATATTTATCAGATGCATACCTAGAAAAGAGCCCTATATTTGAAGAAAGAGCACATAAGAATAATTCCTGGAGGAGCGATGGTCATAGGGGGAGTATGTTCGATGTATTTTCAACATTACATCAGAGTGATATCCCTTGTTAAAAAGGTGAGAGATTATTCAGAGGAATATCAAAGGCACTCATATAGGGGGAGCAGCCCCAAGGAAAGTTCAAACAGGGGGAGCAGCCCCAAGAGGAGAATGGCCTTTGCCATTGATGTCAAAGGGGGAGAGTTAATCACATTGATGTGATTGATGTCTATTGATGGGGAGAGATTGATGTGGAGAGATAGTCACATTGACTATTAATGTAGAACATGCCTTATCTACATGTTGACATCAATAATTGGTAATTGGTGTTGACGTCAATGTTGGTATTGCCATCAATGCCAAAGGGGGAGATTGTTGGATCATGTTGTCATTGATGCTGATGGTTTGATTATTTGGGAGATTGTTGGATCATATATCCTTGATGCAAATGGTTTGATTGATTGATGATTGATGAACAATGTATACGTATTATCCTTGATGAGAATGATAGATGTCAAAGTGGAAACCAATTGATAAAGATGGATCATCGATATGATGCATAGATGAAGATGGATCAATGAGTTGTCATTGATACATGATGCATAGTTTGTTTGATGAAAAGATGACTCATTATTGTCTTATCATGATTGATAAGGTGCACAAATGGATGAACTCCAAAGTGGTCCCCTTATGGTGAAATTCCTCATGGGAAGACGCTTTGTGGTTGAGTTGTGGTTGAGAGGACCCATGATTGTATGTGGAATAATGAGATGAAGATCAATGATGTTGTTGGTGAAAATATCCTAGATGGATAGTGCTTGTCATGCCATTTTCGGTGGTATGTGAAATGTCACATAACTCCTCACGGTTTGAGAGTTATGGCCTTATGAAGTTGGAGGACCCCCATATGAAGACTTGAAGCCCCCAAGGTCAAAGAAGTCAAAGTGACCTAAAAGAAGAAATCATTATTTAAATGATAAAGAAGTGACAAAATCAAGAAGGAATATTTAAATGATAAAATATTGGAAAACTTTCCATTTATGGAAAGTGGTTAACCCTAAAATAAGGAAATGGGTTAAGTGACCTAAAAATGGGTTAAGTGACCTAGAGGATGAAAGTATAAATAAGATAGCTATGGTCTCTTGTAGATCGTCCTTTTTGTGGATCAATGGATAGATTCTTGTGAGATTATCTTGTGGAGTATTGATCGAGAGCTTGTTGTGAGAGCATCTTTGGTGTGGATCTCTTGAGCATGACTGAAGATATATTTTGAGGAAGAGAGTGAGAGGAGGATCTCATGGATGCATAAAAGTTTCGACAACGTCAGATATATTGAAGACAAAAGTCTCGGAGCTTCAAAAACCCTAGTTTTTGAGGTATACACGGGCTGTAATGGGCCAGGACGCATACACACATGGGCTGTATGAGGACAAGGAATGTACAATGGATGGAATGATGAAGACTTATGTTTGAGCTAGTGCCAAGCTCTTGGATGATTAGGCAGGTTCCAAATTTGCATTCTATGGGATCAGATCTATCACTGAGACACTGGTATGGTTACATTATTTTCTTGATGGATACTATTGTTTGATGTGTTGTGAATGCTTAGGGAATTCTTGGTATGGATTCTATGATATGGTTCAGTTTGGATGATTTGGTTGATGGAGTGATCAATACTCTTGTGATTCAGTTGTGACATGATTGCTATGGTATACTAGTTGTTTATACATGATTGAGATAACATTCATATTGATTTGTTGTGGAGCATGAGCAAGCTATTGGAGAGCTTGGATGTGTTGTGACTAGCTGGTGGTCAGATTGGATAGTGAGAGACAAAAGAGAATGATATATTGATTGTAGAGATTCTGAGTTGTTCTTGAAGGACAAACCCTAACAACTCAAAAGGTATACACAAGTTGTTGTATACACTGACCGCATGCATACACGAGCTCTAGTGAGACAGGGCACATGCACACACTGGCTGCACTATTGACAGGTCACGTACCTATTGACAGGTTGATATCTGTTGAGAATTTTTGCCTCATATCAGTTGGTGCTAAGGTTGTAAGATGAGTCTTGCATTATAGAGCTTGTGTTCTTGTAGAGTTGTACTCTATTCAATTGTTGATGTTAAACTCTGAATTATTGTCCATAATAAAATTAAAAATTGTACATACATCTTGTGTTCTTTGTGTTCCTTGTAGTGATGAATTGATGATGATATATTGCTGATATATGTTCTCATCTAACTGGTTATAAATGACAACAATGGGTAATGAATAAATGTTGAATGTTAACTAAGGAGTTTTTATAAAGAGGGAATCTTTTGGGAAAAAGATCCCCACACTCATTCACCCCCCCTCTAAGTGTGGTAGGTGTGTCCAACAACGACCATCCACCCTTGGATGTCACACACTCCAACTATAGCTAAAAAATCCACCCGGTTTATTGAGCCGATCTGGCACATCCTCCAACAGTTTCAAGATATTTTACAGAAGTCCAATGCCAAGTAAAAACAACGCCATGATCAACACTGGGTGCCACACTAGTGTCGAGTGGGAGAAAAAGTTTGGTTTCACTTGCAGAAAGAACGTCTTAGAGGGCCTCATCAGAAGCTTCTCCCACTCCATTATGAGCCTTACACCATTACCAAGGCTATGGGTGACAATGATTTTGAGTTCAACCTACCCACCTTCCTTGGCTTGCACCTAATGTTCAATGTGGACCTCCTTCGGCCTTATTTTCCACCATTATTGGACACCTCAGAGATAGCAGAACAATTGACACCAATATATATTAATCCTAACTGCATGGAACAAGAATCCACTAATCATATCATGGAAACAAAGGTAAAGGTAACTCTCCAGCAGAGGATCCAACTTTATTAGGTTGTCAAAGTAGGACAATTGCTACACCAAGGCAAGTGGCTCACTCGGGACCAATTCAACAGAAAGTTTCTCATCTGATGGGGGAAATCAATGCAATGGAGACCATTTATTCCTAAGGAGGTAATATTGATACAGGTGGATATCGGTGGCCACCCACCTTTTCCAATCGACTCAAAATATTTTTCTGGCAATTTTGGCTATTTACTATTTTTAACAGTTTTTAACTTCTGGAGCTAGTTTGAGCACCTAAATGACGTTTTTTCATAATATATCAACTCAATGATAGTTTAAAACTCTCATTTATCCCCCTAAATTAATCTCCTCATCAATACCTTTCCAACAAGCTATCGTGAGTCCTAAATGAAGATCGTATGCAAAAGTTATGACCCCGAGAAGTTAATGTACTAACTTACCCCAACGGGGCCCACATGACTTTTGGCACTTCATCTCCTAGGGTTAGGTTTTTGGATGTCCAGGGTTTTGGAATTCATATTTATTGTAAAAATTCCTTCAAAGCCTCATTGTACTCATATTCTTGTGAATGAGTGTATCTGTCACATCTCTTCTAAGAGATAAGCTGCCACCATTCTAGCAAGCTTGTTTTCAGTCTACATTTTACAGTTTTCAACACATTTTTTTATTTAATAGAAGTCAAGTTTTATTGTATATCTGTTATTGTTCATTGTTCCTCTATGTTAAAATTATAGATCTGTGGTTTCATTTTGTTCTTCTCATAAATCCGGATTATAATTGAAGTGCATTTTTTCCCTACAAAATATCAAGTTGCAGACATTTTCACAAAGTCTCTTATAGAAGTGAAGTTTTCCAAACTTTGATCTATGTTAGGAGTTCAGGAAGTTGTAATTAAGGGGGGGTAGGCTCTAATGCTTCCTTCTTTATCTTATTGTGTCACTATTGTAAATCCTTCATTCCTATCCCAAATTGTTCTTAAGGGGGGATGTTAGGGTATTTAGACACTTAAGCGTTAGTTAAGATCTACTTGGTCTAATGTATCGTTAGGTAAAAGTGTGTTTCTTTAGTATGCATTTTTAGTTAGGAAATTCAAAGGTCACGATATGTTCCTGACATAGAGTGATCCAATGGTTCATATTCTCCTCGATCTTAATAGCTACATTGATCTGTGTCTTAACACCTGATTGGTCCATGGTATCTATTTAAAGAGAATGGAGGGTTATTTGCCAATGATCGATTGTGAGAAAATATCTTGTAAAATATTTATGTAATATTTTTCTTTTGCATTAATAAATTTTTCCAAGTGGCTGCATTGACTGGGGCTGTGTATATTTCCTCGTAGGGATTTTACCACATCAAAATATTAGTGTGTTGATATTTGATTTGGCTTTGTGAGTGGTTACTGAAGGTGTTCGTCCTCTATTGGAATACATTTGTTGTCGAACACTAAAAGTCTAAGGATGAGCACGAGTAGCACTTCAGGATGGTGTTGTAGGTATTGAGGGAGCATCAACGTTATGCAAAGTTGAGAAAATGTTCATTTTATAAGTGACAGATTCACTACTTGGGTCATATCATTTTAGAGGAAGGAATAGCTATGGACCCAACAAAGATAAAATCTATTGAGGAATGGTCAACACCAAGAAATGTCGCAGAAGTGAGATCCTTTAAGGGACTAGCAGAGTACTACAAAAGGTTTATTGAAGGATTCTCACAGATTGTGAATCCAATCAAATCCCTACAGAAGACAGGTGCACAATTTGAATGGACTCCGGATTGCACAAGGATTTTTTAGAACTTGTTAACAAGTGCACCAATTTTGGATGATTGTTGATCTAGATTCAAACATCATTGTGTGCACAAATGCATCCAAGGTAGGACTCAGGTGATCCGAAAAGATATTTTAAGCGAAAACCATTGAGTTATCTTGCATGAGTTATTTTACCATTTAGGAATCTAATGAAAGAGGAAGAAATAATGAGGAAACATAATAGCCATATAAACATATACAGATCTAAACTAAAGCATGAGGATAAAAAAAACCATAAACACCAATGTGATAACGGAGTTCGACAATCTTGCCTACATCTCCGGG
The DNA here is from genome assembly GCA_009831015.1 of Picea engelmannii. Taxonomy (NCBI): domain Eukaryota; kingdom Viridiplantae; phylum Streptophyta; class Pinopsida; order Pinales; family Pinaceae; genus Picea; species Picea engelmannii. The sequence continues at coordinate 109,568 of ML803712.1, forward strand.
CCTTTGTCTCAGTGGGATTTATTATTTCTCTTCAAATATTTTCAAGTACATCATGAAAGTGCCAATGGATTACAAAAATGAGCTGGTCGTGTTCTGCTAGATCTCAAGAACCCATCAAAACTAACGGCACCCAAATCATATGAACAAAGCTCCTAGAAATGGCTCACAAAGGTGCACTCCTCAATCACTTCTCCGCATAACAATGGCTTTGGCTCAATATTTTTGCAGCATAAAACTTCTCTGAACCTCCCCCTTTGCTTTAAGAAGCCCTGGTTTATATAGGCTTGAAATTGGTAACCATCTCCCAACTTCCCCCAAAGATCTGGCCTAAAAAAAGTCCCAAAATCCTCCAAATATGGATGAAATCTCCAAAAACTGGCTGTTAATCCATAAAAATATTTAACATAAGGTTGAAAATCCACTATATGTCAAATATAGGGTGCAACCCCTTTATCTTTGTGCCACTAGTCACATTGGGTGCCTCCATGTTCTGCCCCCTGCTATCTCGACCCTGGTCTTATGGTGATGGCGCATATGGCCAAGTGCTGTTCCATCCACGAGCTAAAAAATTAAACTAGCCCCCAATGGTGTAGCCCTTGGTATAGCACCTTGGTCAAAGAGCTAGCCTGACTGACCAGGTGCTAGCCATATCCACACTAACTGTTAACACTGGGTCATATGGACGAGATCGTAGAACCAGGGCTAACGGTTCATTAAAACACCCACACCAAACGACAAGGGTAAGGGTCATATTACAACAGTTCTATGGAACACGTTGGGGGCTAGGGCCTACAACAGTTCTATGGAACACGTTGGGGGCTAGGGCCTAGCCCCAACCCTATCCTCCTCCATCGAAACCTTAACTACAAGTTAAATATTATGTTTTCCACATATGGTTAAGACCTATAGTGAGGGATGGCTAGCTAGCCCGACCTTGCCAAGATGTTCGCCCATGCTCAAGTTCGCGGGTTCAAACCTCGTTAAGTCCAAAATTTTGTAGTAAACTTGAACCAACGAATAGGTGCCATGTGGCATCCCATGTCTGGGCCATGTGGAACCATACCATTTTCCCAAACTGATGCCACACGTCAATCGCTGACTGATCCACGCAAATGCCCACGTGTCTTCCCTATCACCTACCACTGTACCTACCATGTGTCATACGGACGTGCCACATGTCACCCTTGCAGTGGTGACACATGTCACACTATGATTGGTCCACCTGTACCTATCCATGTACCCTTCCATGTCAGCTGTATGGTCATGCTACCTGTACAGTCAGCTTCCAAGTGGCACTGTACAGACTGTTCAGACTGTACAATCATCATTTTTTTGCCTGTTTGGCCAAATGAACAGATTTTGATATTTGGAGTATACGATGTCCATTTGAGCTCATTCAAGTTGCACTGGGTTCATATCGATGAGGCCTACACACACGTCCATTTTGAAGAGAATATGAGCACTTTTATTTTTAGGCCTTTCTGAGCCCCATCAAGCTCCTGGATCTAATTCTGGATCACACCTCCCCAATAAATACCTTTTGGTCCTCCAAAAGGTTACAAAATTAACCTTATAGATTACATGCTCATAAGGAAAAAACCAAAACCACTATGTTGTACAAAAATTATGTTATAATAGGTCATCATTTCAACATGTGTGATTACATTAATGGAAGCAAAATACAATGAAGAAGTGACATCCACTTCTGGCAGAACCAAGTGGCTGTTTTATTTCCTTCATGGTGTTCCTCTCGCTTAGCTGGTAATGCCTCTTCCTTCATGAGTACATGCACAATCCTTTTTTACTTATTTGGATAAAGCTCCGGATTAAGCTTCCAACATTTAACCTTTTGATGTCCACCCCTGTTGCAATAAGTGCACTGATTTTTTGGCATCCAAACTTGTTTTCCCTTCTCTTTATTCCGTTGTGGAGTTGAGTCTTTATGTCGTGTCTCCTTCCTGGTCGACATAAAATTCCTGTACAAATATTTTCTCTTCCAACACTCAGCAACACAATGCTTGGGTGAATGACAAAAAGTACATGGATACATATTCCACAAGTTTCAGATTACATGATTATGTTTTTTATAATCAAAAAGAGAATTGGAAAAATCATGACCATTATAATTCTCTTGCTGATCTTCACTTTTCTTTGGAGATGACTTGCATTCATTATCACAATCATGGAGTGATACACCATCACCTTTTGTGAAGTGTTCCTACAATTACTTAAGTTGGCCATTTGAAGCATCACTTGATTCCGATGTTTTGGAACCCATCTTGGAGGATGCTCCAATCTCCTCTTCGTCATATCCCAATCCTAAATAACGAGGTCTTTACACAAGCTCAATGGGATTAACGATACCTTGTCCTTCAATTCCAAGGCCCTTTCCTTTATAACCCATCTTGGTTAGCAATCTCAAACCTATACCTCTTGTATGTTTTTCAAATGTACCAAAGCCATCTTGATGGGAACAAGGAGAAATTGATGAATGAATTCCACTGCATACCTCAGACTTGATTTCTAAATTTAGTATAGAAGGAAATTCATTCAATTCTTCTTCGCCTTTGTTTTTCTTTGAAGCTTTCTCTTGAACTGATCTATTTTGTTCCAAGTAGTCTTCATACAACACTTTCACCATCTCAGACATGACAAAGATTGTTTTTCACATATCCTTCTCATCCTGAGAAAGTCCTTCTGTAGATGCCATTTTCTCAACTGAGATGAGATTTTCCCTGGTAAACATAGAAACTCAAAATCCAACCGTCAAATAGCTCTGATACCACTTGATCAATAGTGAGGGCGGGCTGGCTAGCTTGACCCTACCAAGACGATCGTCCATGCCCAAGGTCGTGGGTTCAAACCTCGTTAAGTCCAAAATTTTGCAATAAACATGAACCAATGAATGGGTGCCATGTGGCACCTTCCCATTCGCCTAAACCGACACCACACATCAATCCTTGAATGGTCCATGAAAATGCCCATGTTTCTGCCTTATCACGTGCCACGTGTCATACGACCCTACCACTGTACCTTCCACGTGTCGTACGACCCTGCCACATCCGGTGTACGAACATGCCACATGTCACCCTTGCAGTGGTGACACATGTCACACTCTGATTGGTCCACCTGTACCTGTCCATGAAAACATCCACGTACCTTGCCACATCAGCTGTATGACCGTACGACCTGTACAATCAGCTTCCACATGGCACTGTACGCAATGTTCAGACCATACAGTCTGTTGATGGGTTTTAAATCCCTCTAACTCAACACTAGGAACCAAAGCCGCCACCGAGGCTCAATTAGACTCTACAACGTTTAATGGTGGAATGGTTCTCCAGATCTTACGATCCAGCCAATTAATCGATGGGCTTTATATTTTCTTGTGAATGTCTCTCCTTCAGTTCTAACGTTCTCTTTTGTATTTTCTCTTAGGTGGGATCGATGTAAGATGAAAAATCCGGTATAAACCAACCAGGTAACAAAGTGGGAAAAAGTTTAACTACTGGAGAAGAGGTTGAGCTTGGGATAACCCTTTACTCTAGCATGCAGGCGATGATTGTCTCCCACAGGCCTAATACTAATATGTTAACCGTGTGAGTATTCCAATTATTGACTGAGATACAAATTATCGGAAGAAAACATGCATGTGATAAACGATGGAAAGTAAAATAATTCACTCAACTCTAATCATCAATCACATAATAACACAAAGATTTATCTTCATCATTAAAGAAAGAACTGTAAAATGTTGCATCAGATAACTTATCAATAGATTTAGTAGCTCTTACTCATTACAACATCCATTCATGAGACGAGATAAGAAATGGTCGTTCTCCACATCCAAACATACATGCATTTGATGAAAACATAAACTTGTCTCTGTTCCAAAAGGACTTCTTAATTAAAGGCAACTTCGAAATAGTTCTTAACAAAATAAAAAATGAGAGTTTCTTGCAACAACCATTGAGCATTACTAATCGGTCGATGCTCTTATTTATAACATAAAATTAACTAAAAATAACAACTAACAAATTAAATTAACTAAAAATAACAAATAGTTTTCTTAGGGTTTAAGGATATGTCGTATTTCCTACACCTTTCAAAAATTTGGGTTAAATATTGGATGTGATCTTCTCTGTTCTTTGAATACACAATCATGTCGTCCAAGTAGACTACTACGGACTTGTTGATTAATCCCTGAAATTCTACATCCATAACCCTCTGGAAGGTTGCCCCTGCGTTGATTAACCCAAAGGGCATGCGTTTATAAGCAAAGGTTCCCCAATTGGTTTGGAAGGTAGTTTTTAAATGGTCTTCCTCTGAAACTAGAACTTGGTTGTAACCTAAGAAACCATCCAGTAAGGAGAAAATATTAGAGCCCGACATGGTGTGCAAGAGTTGCTCCATCGATGGGACTGGGTAGTTATCATTTTTTGAAGCTCTGTTAAGGTTTCTAAAATCTACGCATAAGCGGATCTCCCTAGACTTTTTTCTTACAGGAACCAAATTTTCTACCCATGCAGAATGTTTAACCTGGAAGACGATTTTTGCATCTCACAGTTTCTTTAATTCTGACACATGAGATGTTCCAGGGATGGGTGGTATTTCCAGAGCTTCTGTTGGAAGGGTTTTATTTCGGGATTTAAAGGGATAGTGTGTTGAATGATATAGGTATCACAAGTTTTCAAATCTCGGTAAGACCAAGCAAAAATATCTCGATATTGTTTGAAAAGTTTGAGATAGGCCTTCCTTTCTTCTTTAGATATTGTCTTGCCAAGGTTTACGTTTTTTGGGTTTTCCGGGCTTCCGAGATTTATAGTTTCATGCATGGGACAAGAACTACCGGTCTTTGCATTTTTTGACCCTTTAAATATTTCTCTTAGATCAAAAAGATTTTTTAAATTGGCTATTCCCTTCAGAATTGTGTGAGACTTTGATTTGTCAGTTGGTTGACTTGTCCGAGGATCAGTCTCTTTTGATTGTTCCTGAAATACTTCATCGTCAATAGCCAAACCTTTGAAATTATCTTGGTTAGTTAGAAAGTTTATGATCTGTTCATCACCTTCAAAGAATTTCCAATTAGAAATGTTGTTGGGAACCGATGGCTTGTAGAGTAGCTCCACAGTGAACTGGGAGGCTTCATAATCTTCTAGAGGTGACAACTTTTAGGCAGCGGTGGCCAGGGAATCAGCAAGGATGTTCTTTGTTCTGGGGATTGCTGTAATGTTGAAAGCTTCGAAATGATCTATTAGCCTATGCACTTCATGTTGGTAATTATTCAAGTGTGGGGAGTTTCAATGTATAGTATTTCTACCTTGTCTAACGATGATTTCAGAATCTCTAAAAACCTTCAATTCTTTAACCTTTAAGTCTATGGATTTGTTTAGCCCCTGTACTAAAGATTCATACTTGGCGGTATTTTTTTTGCATTCAAACTTAAGTCTACAGGATATAAAATGCCGTTTACCTTTTGGATTAATGAGGATGCACCCTGCCCTAGAACCTTATTTTGATTTAGAGCCATCAAAGTATAAGGTCCAAAATTGTAGGAAAAATCTATTAGCTTCCTCTTTTCTGTCGCTTTCCCTTTTCTTCTTGTTTGTTCTGTGATTTCTAATGCAGGTTCTTGGCATAAAAGGGTTTCCTTCGACATCATCGACAATTCCTCTCAAAAAATCATTTCGGAGTTCTGAGTAAGAATGACATCAAATGAGAGAGGGGAAAAGTTCCCGAAGTATGAATCACATGAATAATTTCCCAGAACAGGGAAATCTGCTGATGAGGGTTCGTTTAGGGTTTCTAAGTCAGTGAAAATATGTTTTAGATATCTTTTCCTATCGATACTGATCATGTTTGTGTGTCCTTTTAATGGTAACCAAAGGTGAGCCCAATTTGTACTAAAGTATCTGTTTAACTTCTCAGACTAATTCCGGCTTCATAATAATCCATAAGCTTATAGGATATCTACTACAATGATATCAATTACTTGCAAAAATTTAGGGTGTGGTGCTATTCTGATCATAACATCTTTGAGTTCTCCCATGACCTTCACATGAGTTCTGTCTAGATGTATCACATGTTTGTAACTTTTGAGAGGTATCGCATTTAATTTTTTGCAAATAGACAAAGGCATAACATTAGAAGATGCTCCTGAGTCGACCAAACAATTATGGAGGTTTCTGTTGAATACTTCAAACGTTAAAAGAAATGATGGGACAAAAGGTTTTCCCTTATTATCTTCATAGCAGACATTCACAACTAGTTTATTCGCTAGATCTATGGGAGTTGGATTCCTTCCCTGACCAGTGCTTCTCATATGATTCTCTACTGATTTCAAATCTTGTAACAGGAAGTCCTTTTGCTGAGGGATTCTAAATATGTCCATAACTAATATATTAGCCTTCAACTTATTCAAATATTCTACTATGTTGTAATCTATCTTGGGTGATTCCCATGTATAGATGTTTATAGGGTTTCTTCGGGGAGAAAAAGGTTCTTTTAGGTGATCAGGGGCTGGTTTCGCTCCCGAAGTTTGGGTAGCAGTAAGGTTGTTTAAGACCAGTTGACCCCTACTTCGTGTTTTCACAAACAAGACCTCTGTGGGTGGTTCTTGGACTTCACATAGGTCATCGAAAGGCATAGGTAAATCAAGATCCCATATCAACATGGATATTTCTTTCGGTGGGTCAACCTCTTCCTGATCGACGATATTTATAGTTGAACCGCTTGGTTGTTTGGTTAGGGAGACCTCATCTAGAAATCGATTGGACATAAAATTCATGGCATGCACCCATTGAGGGCAATATATTTCAGATTGGTTCTCTTGGTGATAAGTGCAGAAAGAGTCAGATGCTACATTTCCAAGATCGATGTTTAATTTGGCTGGGGGTGGTTCAATGGATTTGAACGGTAGATTCATTTTAAAGAAAGGATTATAGGGCCTTTGGGCTTGGTTTCCCTTCCCTACACTTCTCTTCATGTCTGTGATTTCATTTGATAGTTTTTTTACCATGCTTTGTAGGTCCTCTATGTCCCCACTTCCCTTTTCAAGAGCTTGTTCTGCTTGTTTCCCTGGGGGTATAGTAAGCAATAGTCATGTCTAGGGAGGAGGTTGAGATTCTTTCTTAAATAAGGAGACCTGACTTTATTTGCATCCTTTCATTTGGAGCTCTATCATTTATGCTTCTTCAAAATTCTTAGCCAGGGTTCGTTTGGCAGCCCTTTTCACAAACATGGAAATGGAAGCTAGGAGAAAATTAGCATATACTTTGATTTGCAACTCATGAGTAGGTTTAGCTTTGGGCTGGAATTTGTTTAAGATGGTGGTAAATATTTGGTTAAAGTATTTGACCCTTTCCTTTGAATTCATGGTGCAAGCGAACACTCAATCATCAAAGCTCCTATAGTAGTTTCTTCTGCAAATTTATCCAGAAAATATTTTTGAAACTTCGTCCAACTAGTTATGGATCCTACAGGTAAGTTAAAATACCACGTGGAAGATAAATTCTCAAAAGTGTAGGGGAAAATCCTGAAAACTATGTCTTCATGTTGGACATTCATAAGTCTGATAGCTAGTATGAATTTCTTGATATGGTCTTCATGCAATACTGAGGTTTCAGGGTCAAATTTAGGAAGTAACTTCTCTGGATGTTGGGGAAGGTTATGTACTCGTCCAGGGATGGGAAAAACATCTCTGGCCAACCAAGGTTGGTTTTTTTGTAGTGGGTTTCCCCTCTCTTCATCATGGTCATTATGATCTTCCATATCTTTAGATCCTAAAGCTGAACGTTCTGAGTTAAACCCTTATTCTTCCGAAAAATTGTCTGGCTCTGAGATGTTGCTGGCTGGCATTTCAGGGATTAGATTAAGAGGATGTTAGATTTCAATGAGAGAGAAATCTATCAGGTCTTCTACTCTGTGCAAAAAAACCTGGTTGAGGGTATCGACCACTGGTCTACTTACTTGTTTTCTTTGAGGACGTATCAGAGCTAAGGAAAACACACTGATCTGTCAAGCGTATGCTCTTGTGATTCTTCTGAATTGATTCAATTCCTTGTGTGGGAGAGCGAAAGGTATGTATGGGTACATGAGTTCTTCCTCGTCTTGGGGTGAGTTACTCATTTCAGGAGTACTCAATGTGTGTGGGTTGTCTTGGGAATCACTAGCCATGCATGTAGCATTTTTTTGAATCTACAAGCTGTCTGAGGTGTTATGTGAAATATGTATTCAACCATTCATTCTTCATGCCCTCCTTCTAATGCCAATTCCATTGATGGGTTTTAAATCCATCTAACTCAACAGTAGAAACCAAATTCTCCACCGAGGCCCAATTAGACTCTGTAGCGTTTAATGGTGGAATGGTTCTCCAGATCTTGCGATCCAGCCAATTAATCGATGGGATTTACATTTTCTTGTGATGGTCTGTCTGTCAGTTCTGACGTTCTATTTTGTATTTTCTCTTAGGTGGGACCGATGTAAGATGAAAAATCCGGTATAAACCAACTAGGTAATGAAGTGGGAACAAGTTTAACTACTGGAGAAGAGGCTGAGCTTGGGATAACCCTTTACTCTAGCATGCAGGTGGTGATCGTCTACCACATGCCTAGTACTAATACATTAACCGTGTGAGTATTCCAATTACTGACTGAGATACAAATTATCAGAAGAAAACATGCATTCACCACTTGATGAACATATATTCACAGGTGTTGGTGTATGGGAATCTATGTTGTTCCATCGGGGATGAGTGAATCTCTCTTATATCTATCGCATGTTCTTGATACTTGACTATACTGGCACTTAACTGTTGCAGCATAACCTGAGCTTTGATCGGGTGCTCCATAAACTGTCAAACCTGACCTAGCGCCATGTCTGCCACCTTTGCTATTTCTTCGGCCCATGATGAGTCTTGTTTGGCGTGAGTCTTGACTATGTCACGCAAGTTGACAAAGTTGTTGGGTGTGCCAAAATCAGGGAGGCCGATATCCTTCATTTCCTTGTTGATTTTGAATCTCTCGATGAGGCTCCCGAGCCATTTTTTCCCAATACTCAGCCGATTTCTTGATGCGGTCGATGCTGCTTTCCCTTAACACCCATATTCTATGTGATCCAGGTGGATATTGGTGGCCACCCACCTATTCCACTTGGAACCCCACCATTGCTTCTTTCAATTTTTCAGTTTTCGCACAATTTACTATTTTTAGCAGTTTTTCGGGTCCTGAACTTCCAGAGCCGTTTTGAGGCCTTAAACGACATTTTTTGGGAAAACGGGGAGCAACATGGATCATAGATCATGTTTCTCACCCAAAAATTGTAGTCCTTAGATAGATATTTCTAATGAGGTATGGAACGCATCAAACAGAGATCGTATGCCAAAGTTACGTCCCCGGGAAGTTGATGTACCAACTTACCCAAATGGGGCCCATAGTCTTGGCGTTTCATCTCCTAGGGTTAGGTCTTTGGATGTTTAGGGTTTTCCATTGTTTCTCAATAAGAATAGGCCTTCGAGCCTCATTGTAACACAGTTCAGAGGCCAGTATCCGCCACATCTCTTCTAAGAGATAAGCTACCAACGCCCTAGCTAGTTTATTTCCATTCTGTCTGTAAGCATATTTCAGTCATTTGTTATTAATGAAATGAAGTCTTATTTCCACTGCATCTCTGTGTTTATGTGTATTTCTATATTTCATTGTGTTCCTA